>PVHX01004482.1:0-83299 GCA_004024805.1 Geosciurus inauris | reverse complement strand
AGATTGCATTGAATCTATATAGCACTTTGGGTAGTATGGCCATTTTGACAATATTGATTCTGCCTATCCAGGAGCATGGGAGATTTTTCCATCTTCTAAGGTCTTCTTCAATTTCTTTCTTCAGTGTTTTGTAGATTGCATTGTAGAGGTCTTTCACCTCTTTTGTTAAATCGATTCCCAAGTATTTTATTTTATTTTTTTAGGCTATTGTGAATGGGGTAGTTTTCTTAATTTCTCTTTCAGAGGGTTTATCACTGATGTATAGAAATGCAATTGATTTGTGGGTGTTGATTTTATATCCCACTACTTTGCTGAAATCATTTATTAATTCTGGAATTTTTCTGGTGGAATTTTTTGGATCATCTAAGTATAGAATCATGTCATCTACAAATAATGATAGATTGAGTTCTTCTTTTCCTTTTCATATACCTTTAATTTCTTTCGTCTGTATAATTGCTCTGGCTAGTGTTTCAAGAACTAAGTTGAATAGCAGTGGTGAAAGAGGGTATCATTGTCCTGTTCCCGTTTTTAGAGGGAATGCTTCCAACTTTTCTCCATTTAGGATGATGTTGGCCTTGGGTTTAGCATAAATAGCTTTTATGAAGTTGAGGTGTGTTCCTACTCTCCCATGTTTTTCTAGTGTTTTGAACATAAAAAGGTGCTGTATTTTGTCAAATGCTTTCTCTGCATCAATTGATAAAATCATATGACTTTTATCTTTAAGACAATTGATATGATGTATTACATTTATTGATTTCCTTATGTTGAACCAAACTTGCATCCCTGGAATGAACCCCACTTAATCATGGTGCACTATTTTTTTGATATGTTTTTGTATGCGATTTGCCACAATTTTATTGAGAATTTTTGCATCTATGTTCATCAGGGATATTGGTCTGAAGTTTTCATTCTTTGATGTGTCTCTGTCAGGTTTTGGAATCAGGGTGATACTTGCCTCATACAATGAGTTTAGAAGGGTTCCCCCCTTTTCTATTTTATGAAATAGTTTGAGGAGAATTGGTATTAATTCTTCTTTGAAGGTCTTTTAGAACTCAGATGAGAATCCATCTGTACCTGGGCTTTTCTCAGTTGGCAGGCTCTTGATGGCATCTTCTATTTCCTTGCTTGAAATTGATCTGTTTAAGTTGTGTATGTCCTCTTGGTTCAGTTTGGGTAGGTCATATGCCTCTAGAAATTTGTCAGTGTCTTCAGGGTTTTCTCCTTTAGTGGAGTATAAATTTTCAAAATAGTTTCTAATTATCCTCTGTATTTCAGTAGTGCCTGTTGTGATATTTCCTTTGTCATCATTAATTTTAGTAATTTGGGTTTTCTCCCTTCTTGTTTTCGTTAGGGTGGCTAAGGGTTTGTCAATTTTGTTTATTTTTTTCAAAGAACTAGCTTTCTGTTTTGTCAAAATTGTTTCTTTTGTTTCAATTTCATTGATTTCAGCCTGATTGTGATTATATCCTGTCTTCTACTTCTTTTGGTGTTGATTTGTTCTTCCTTTTCTAAGGCTTTGAGATGAAGAGTCAATTCATTTATTTGTTGACTTTTACTTCTTCTAATAAATGAGTTTAGTGCAATGAACTTTCCTCTTAGCACTGCCTTCATGGTATCCCAGAGATTTGATATGTTGAATCAGAGTTTTCATTTGCCTCTAAGAATTTTTTTGTCTTTTCCTTGATGTCTTCTGTTATCCATGCATCATTCAATAGCATATTATTTAGTTTCCAGGTGTTGGAGTAGTTTCTATTTTTTAATCTGTCATTGATTTCTAATTTTATTCCATTTTGGTCAGATAGGATGCAGGGTGGTATCTCTATTGCTTTGTATTTGCTAAGACTTGCTTTGTGGCACAACATATGATCTAATTTGGAGAAAGATTCATGTGCTGCTGAGAAAAATGTGTATTCACTTCTTGATGGATGGACTACTCTATTTATGTCTGTTAAGTCTAAATTATTGATTGTTTTATTGAGTTCTATGGTTTCTTTTGTTTAGTTTTTTTTTTTTTTTTTTTGTAAGTTCTACACAGTGGTGAGAGAGCTGTGTTAAAGTCACCAAGTACTATTGTGTTTTGGTCTATTTGATTCTTGTAGTTGAGAAGGGTTTCTTTGATATACACAGATGTCCCATTGTTTGGGGCATAGATATTTATGATATGTCTTGTTGATTTATGATTCCCTTAAGAAGTATGAAATGTCCTTCTTTATCTCTTTTCACTAACTTTGGTTTTAAGTCCACTCTATCTGATATGGGGCTGGAAACTTCTGCTTGTTCACAGGGTCCATGTGAGTGATACATTTTTTTCTCACCCTTTCATTTTCAGTCTGTGGATGTCTTTTCCTGTGAAATGAGTCTCATGAAGGCTGCATATTTTTGGGTCTTTTTTTTTTTTAATCCAATCTTTCAGTCTATGTCTTTTAAGTGATGAGTTTAGGCCATTCACATTCAGGGTTATTATTGAAATATGATTTGTAATCCTGGTCATTTTGGTTTATTTTTGGTTTTTACCTTGACTTTGTTTCTCCTTTGATTGGCCTTTCCTTTAGTGTAGTTCCTCTCTTTGCAGATTTGATTTTCATGTCTTCCTCATGGAATATTTTGCCAAGAATGTTTTGTAGTGTAGGCTTTCTCACTGTAAATTCTTTTAACTTTTGTTCATCATGAAACGTTTTTATTTCATCTTCAAATCGGAAGCTCAATTTTGCTGGATATAAAATTCTTGGTTGGTGTCTGTTTGCTTTTAGAGCTTGGTATATGTTGTTCCATAATCTCCTGGCTTTTAAGGTCTGGGTTGACAAATCTGCTGAGATCCGAATTGGTCTCCCCCTAATGTAATCTGATTCTTCTCTCTTGCGGCCTTTAAAATTCTATCCTTATTCTGTATGCCAGGCCTTTTCATTATTATGTGCCTTGGTGTAGATCTGTTGTAGTGTTGTAGTGTTACAAGTGTCCTGTAAGCCTCTTATATTTGATTTTCCAAATCATTTTTCATGTTTGGGAAATTTTCTTATATTATTTCATTGAAGAGAATGTGCATTCCTTTGGTTTGAAATTCTGTGCTATTTTCTATCCCAATAAATCTTAGATTTGGTCTTTTGATGCTATCCCATAATTCTTGTATATTCTGTTCATGACTTCCTACCATCTTCACTGTTTTGTCAACTTTCTTTTCAAGATTGTATATTTTGTCTTCATTATCTGAGGTTCTATCTTCCAAATGATTTAATCTGCTTGTGATGCTTTCGATAGAGTATTTGTTTATTATTTTCTTCATTTCAAGAATTTCTGACTGGTTTTTATTCACAATCTCTAGGTCTTTCTTACAGTAACTATTTGCTCTCTTATCTCTTTTTTTGGTATGATTGATAGTTGCCTTTATTTGCTCTCCTATTTTTTATTGGATTGATCAATTTTTGCCTGTATTTGCTTGCTTAAGTCATTCTTTAATTCATAGATCATTTTAATTATGTACATTCTGAATTCTTTCTCTGACATTTCATCAACTGTGCTGGCAGTGAATTCTATTACTCTAGTATCTCGGTTTGTTTCAGGCACTTTCTTTCCTTGCTTTTTCTTGTTGATTATGTATCTTCCTTTCTTGCAATGCTGAACTGAGGTATTGAAGTTTCTATCCTATAATCTTGTAGTGACCCTATAGATTTCCTGTATCTCACCCTGGAGTTCACTTCCAGTCCCCAGCAGGTGTCCCCAGATGGACACTATTATCACTAAAGATGGTGGCAGAGGTAGTGAAGGTAGTTCAAGAGGGCAGAGTGGCCCAAGATGGATGAGAACATTTTCAGAGATGGGGCTAAAAGGATAGGACTTATAGTGGCTTTGGGCTGATTGATCAGAGATGCAGTGCTTTGGTGGGCTACTGCCTCCAGGCCCTGTCTGTTTTTCCAAGGTAGAGGCTACCACATGGGAAGAGATATGGGGATGGCTGCAGTGTCCCAAGATGGATACAGGAAGGGAACAACAGTGTGGATCTCCACTCTTTGCAAGGGTAATCCTGGGCCTGGGCTCTCACACAGACTTTTGAGGGCAGTCCTAGGTCTGATCTTGGCCTGGGCTCTCTCAGGGATCCCAGGTGGTGGGCCTGGGCCTGGGTCTGGCCTCCTGTGTATCGGCAGGGGCTCTGGCATGGAAATGGGGTGGTCCAAGGACTCAGTTAAGCCTAGTCTTCCACAGGAGTCCCTGGATGCAGTACTGCACCTGGGTCTGGTTTCCCCTGTGGGTCAGCAGATTGGCACGTAGCAATTTTGGGCATGACCTTGCCTGGGCTTCCATGGAGGTCCCTGAAAGTGGTGCTGGACCTTGGCCTGTGCTCCTGCTGGTCAGCAGTTTTCCTGGTGCAGAACTGGGGGCAGTGAGTCAGGCCTCACTCAGGCCTGGTCTCCTACAGGGTTCCCCAGTGGGAGAACACAGTCACAGACAGACACAGACAGTCCTGTGCCTGGGTCTGTGTTTCCCAGTGGGTTGGCAGATTGGCAGGTAGCAGTCTTGGGTCTGACCTTGCCTGGGCTTCTGCAGAGGTCCCTGAATGTGGTCCTGGGCTTTGGCCTGTGCTTTTGCAGTTCTTAGGGGCTCTGGCATGGAACTGGGGATGGTACTGGCTTCACTTAGGCTGAGTCTCCTGCAGGGGTCCCTGGAGGCAGTCCTGTGTCTCGGTCTTGTGGAATTGTTTTTTTAATTTCCTTCCTCAATTGTTTGTTCTTATATGGAATACAACTGATTTTTTTTTTCTGTTTCTTTTCCTTTTAAATGTTTGATTAACATGTATTAATTGTGCATTTTAATGAGGACAGATTTTATCAGTTTCTGTGATTTTTTATGTTGATGCTGTATCTTACAAGTTTAATGAGCCCATTTATCTGTTCTAACAGTAGTTTTGTGGCATCCATAGTTTTCTTTCTTTTTTTTTTTTGTTTTATGTAGAGACAGGGTCTCACTGAGTTGCTTAGCACCTTGCCGTTGCTGAGGCTGGCTTTGAACTCGCGATTCTCCTGTCTCAGCCTCCTAAAGTGCTAGGATTACAGGCTTGAGCCACCGCACCCGGCTCCATAGTTTTCTATATATAAGATCATCTAAGGAAACAGATCATTTTACTTGTTCCTTTACAATTTGAAAGAATCTTATTGATTTTTGTTACTTAATTGCTTTGGCTAGGACTTCCTGCAGTATGCCAAACAGAAGTGGTGAGGGTATGTTTTTGTACTTGTGCATGTAAATTCTAATTAAAGGGGTTTACTGGTTTCTTTGGGGGAAGAACCTTTTATCTCTTATTCTAGACAGTGTTGGCATGTTCCACTTCTCTCCTTCTTTTCCTGTGGAGAAGACTTAATTCTGAGTCTTCTACAAATCATTGAGCTGTGCAATGTACAGCAGCCTCTTGCTTTTCCTATGTGTTTACCCACTCCTACACACCTGACCTATGCTAATTCTATAAGCCTCTGTGAAGCAAGACACAGACAAACCCATCAGGCATCACACTGGAAAACTGGGTGTTGGAGGCATATTCTACTCTCTTCCCCTGAAATAGATACTATAAACCAAGGTAGTATTTCTTGGTACAGAGGAAGAAAAGTAATTTCTGGTCGTTCTTGAAAACTACTATAAATATGTGTCAAGTGAAAATAATGTAATTCCTTCTTTTCCAATGCTAATACATTTTCTGTCTGATTTTATACCCTTCAGTATTAAGTCAGATAGTGGTAGATAGTGTTTTTCCTGTTTTTATTATTAAATGTAATCTCTTTAATATTTCCTTATTAATTAGGTTTCTCTTTATACTATTAAGATGTATGTATGTTAAGAAGTAGCCATAGAAGTCCATTTTTATTGTTCATTTTTTTAAAAACTAAGAATGAATAGCACATTTCATCAATGGTCTTTTCAATATTGATAGGTATAATTGCAATCACTCTTCACAGATTTCTTCACATAACCAGTATATTGATGAATGTCCTGATATCTTTTCATTTCTTGAATGAACTTTCTCTTGGTTATGTATTTTTTGTTTGGTTAATGGTTGATGTTGATTTATATTTGTTAGTATTTTTCTAAG
The DNA here is from genome assembly GCA_004024805.1 of Geosciurus inauris. Lineage (NCBI taxonomy): Eukaryota > Metazoa > Chordata > Mammalia > Rodentia > Sciuridae > Geosciurus > Geosciurus inauris. Next base: position 77,226 of record PVHX01004482.1, on the reverse strand, counting down.
ATTTGATAACCACATTCATATTAAACATATCTGTCGTTTCCTTTTCTTTACTATCTTTATCAGGTTTGGATACTTAAACTTATATTTATATAATAAAACTATTAGAAGTTTTATTCACTTAAAACACTTTGGATCAATATGATGTAAGCTTTTCAGTAGCTTGCCTTTGAAGACTTAGTGGAATTATGTGAGATCTCTGAACTTGATGCTTTGATATACATAGTTTTGTCCAAAATGTTTGAACTTAGTAGGTCTCAATTTTTTATAGTTACAGTAATTAATTTCATTTTTTGTTAAGTAAAATCCATGTTATTTGCATTACATTAGGTTTCTATTAATGTGTTTTATTTGTTGTAGAATCCAATCTAGTTTACTAATTGCATTTAGTTTTTGTCTCCTTAGTCTCCTACAATTGTGACTGTTTTTTGGTTTTATGTTTTCATGAAGTTGAAAATTTGATGGATACTAGCATGATGTTTTGTAGAACCCTAAATCTGTATTTACCTTTTACCTTTTCTCATGGCTAGATGGGATCTAAATAGTTTTAGAAGAAATGGTGCAGAGCTGTAGTGCCTTTTCTCATGGCTTCTTTTCACAGGATAATGGTATCTATATGACTGACATCACTAATCATGCTAACTCTGATCCTTTTGCTAAGGCAGTACTTGTTAGGTTTATTTTCTGTAAAGTTATTTTTCCTTTATGTTTATTTTCAGTAAAGTTATTTTTCCTTTACCTATAATATTAATTGGCAGTGATTCACTAAGTTCAGCCAGTTCTCAAGGGAGGAGGAAGTTTTGAGCTCTGTTTCTTTTTCATCATATATTTATTTATTCATCATTTTTATATTAGTTGAATTCATTAATATTTATTTTATGCTTTGAGTTATAATCCAATGTTGCATTATTTATCCTGTTGTTCAAATAGTTCCATCTTTGGCCATTGGGAGCTCTTTCAGAATAGTTCCTGTGTTCTCTTCATTTGTCACTATTCTTTTTATTTGGAGGGCTTCTTCACTTTCTTGCACTGTGGGTATTCCAAGCTCATCTTGCATATTTCAAGTCTCAGCCCTAAAATCATCTGTTTGCCCAGGAATCCCTGTCTTCATTTGTTCGAGAATGACATCTGAAACCAAGATCTCTGCATTGACTGCTCATTGTTTCCAGAGTGCCATTGTTTCTAGGTCTACTAAGCAATGAGATAGAGACAGTCAATCCACATATGTATTATAATTAGCCCTTGTATGCTAAGGGCTAGAATGGCTAGAATGTTCTAACATGGCTAGAATGTTCTCTGCATCTATATTTCTGTGTATACATTCAGAAAAAACATGAGTCCATACTGCTGTTTCTATCTCTAATATAAAGTACCATAAGATTCCTTCTAGCTTGTCCTCCGCTATCCTCCTCTAATAGGGAAACAGTTCTCACCAGTCACCATTTATTTAATTGTTCTATACTGTACACATAAAAACTTCACAGAATTGTTAACTTATAACACAATGAGAAATAAATTTACTAACTATAGAATGCTATTAAGGTACAGTTTCTTTGACTTTTAGCCTTATAATTTCCACAAACTATTTTGCAAAATCAGGTAGCTCTGCTTCTTTCCCTCCTCTTTTATTTAATATGATTATGTCATACACTTGTAATATTGTAACAGATTTATTTGCACAGTCTTCATTCTACCCCGAGATCCCAGACATCTTTATTGATGCTGCTGGAGTTTGTTATTTTGTAGCTTGCATACATTAAGTCATTCACTGTGGCATTGGAGTTTGGGTATTAACAAATGCATGAAGTCATGTATATACCACTCTTGCTTTTAGGGGCTAATTTTGATGATTGAATTTTCTTAGTAAATTATTCATTTCATCTAAGCCTTGAAATTTACTTACATAAGTTTCTGAAAATCAGATCTGTCTACCTATCATCTATCTGTCTAATTTGTTATTCTCTGTATAATAGCTCTGGTGAGTCTATTTCTATTTACTGGTTTAACTGTTGTGTTTGGGCTTAGATTTGTGTAATATAACTATGTAGGTTTTTTTCTGTCTTTGCTAAGTTTGATATTTTGTTAGGCACTAGGAAGAATTGTACTTTTGACTAGTGGTTACCTTTATATTAACAGCTTTTATGTTGCTTCTGGTCTCTTTCTTTCTAACTGAACTTAATATTGGAGCATATTTATGGGATGTGAAATGATTCATTGATACATGTATTTAATGTATAATGATAAAATCAGGGAAATCAGCAGTTCTACTTTCTCAAACATATACCTTTTCTATATATTGAAAATCTTTAGACTCTCCAAGTTATATCTGAAACATAAATACCAGAAATTGTTGTAGACTATAGTTATCTTACTGCACCATAGAATAGTAGAACTAACTCCTCCTTATCTAACTTCCCAGCTTCAATTGGCTATTATGCTACTCTTCTGTGAGATCAACTTTTTTAACTTCTGCAAATGAGTGAGAATATGTAATACTTCTCTTTCTTTGAGTGACTTATTTCACTTGTCATGATGTATTTCAGTTCCATCCATATTGCCATATATATATGCAAGATGAGTTTGAAATCCTATAGTGCCAGAAAGCAAAGAAGCCTCTAAATACAAAAGAATGGTGACATATGGAATTATATAAATATACACTACTGTATAAATATATAATAAATATATATATTATATGCATACTATAAATACATATATATTTGGCATAGATATAGAATGGTGACATGGAATTTTATATATATAATATGTCCATATTATATAGATATGTTTTATATATATATAATTCCATGCCACCATTCTATATCTATAACAAATATATATGTATTTGTAGTATATAATACATATATATGTATATACTATATATCTCTATCCATTAATCTAAGTTTGGGAGTTTTTTGGATAAAACTCTAAAAAACAGGCAACAAATGCAAAAGTAGACAAATGAAATTATATAAAACTACTTTACAGCACACAATCAGCATGGTGAAAAGATAACCTGTAGAATGAGAGGGAGAAAATATTTGTGAGTTTTCATCTAACAAGTAATTAATATCTAGAATTATAAGGAACTCAACTTCTAGGAAAGTAATTAATTTAAAAAGGGGCAAATGACATGGATAGACATATCTTAAAAGAAGATATAAAAATGGCCAAAAAGTATATGAAAAAAATGCACATTATTATCATAAGGGAAATGGAAATGAAAACTATAATGACACATCATCTCACCCCAGCCTGAGTGACTTTTATCAAAATGACAAAATTACAAATGCTGGTGAGAATACAAAGAAAGGGGAACTCTTACTCATTTTTAGGTTGAATGTAACATAATATAACCATATGAAAAGCTGTATGAGAGTTCTTCAAGAAACTAAAATAGAATTATCATATGATTAAGCAGCCCACTTCTGTGTGTATATATCCAAAGGAAATGAAATACCTTGAAGCCTTCCTCTTTCCTTCCCTTGCTTTGTTTTTTCTTTTCTTTCTTTCTTCCTTTCTTCCTTCCTTCCTTCCTTCCTTCCTTTCTTTCTTTCTTTCTTTCTTTCTTTCTTTCTTTCTTTCTTTCTTTCTTTCTTTCTTTCCTTCTTTCTTTCTTTCTCTCTCTCTCTTTCATTTTCCTTTTTTACTTAGACTTCTTTTACTGGGTTTCTCACTTTGAAGTTATTTAATTTTATCTATTCATTATCTATGCACAGTAGTATGCTGTTAAGAGCTTCTTATTCAGTATCTACATAGGTTGAGAGGGGAAAATTTCTGGTTTGTTGACTTTCATGATAGAAATATTCCTACTATGGCCAATGTCAAGCTATTGATGTGATATGTCTGAATGCATCAGAAATCGATGCACCAAACCATACAGTCCTTTTTCCTTTCCTTTTCTTTTTTCCCTTCCCTTCTGCCTATCTTTCTTTCTTTCCTTTCATTCTTTTTTAGTTTTTGTGGTCTTGGGGATTGAACCCAAGAGTGTTGGACCTCTGAGCTACAACCCAGCCCTCCCTTTAAAACAAGTTACTGTGAGCCAGGGTCTCACTATATTCCTGAAGCTGAACTTGAACTTGTGATTCTCCTGCCTCAGCCTACCAAGTTCCTGGAACTACAGGGATGTACCACCCCAGCAATGCATCACTTTCTTGCAAACCTGTCTAAGCTCATATCAGTAGGCCATTGCCTCTGCAACATTTGTGAGTTATCCTACTTTTCATTTCTGTTTCTTTTAAACTCCATTTTTTGATTACAGTATTTATGCTTTACATAAACTAACATTTACATGTGTTTGTTTTACACTTGCAGTTTACTTTGATTCATACATATATATAAAATTTATATATACACATATGTATAAAATTCTAGGTACTTGATACTTAATATCAGTTTTTTTCCTCTTTTTTTGGTTATTCTTTGAGTTCTACTTTGGTGAGAGAAAGCTCACCCTCTAGTGAAGTTCCTGGAAAAGCATATCAATCAGTATCCACATGGCTTGGGAGGGCAGAGATGGATGGTTGAGTGTTTCTGAGCCCTTTCTATCCTTAAGCTATCTTCCTACAGACTTGATAAGGAACAGATTGATCAGATGTGAAAATCTTTGGTCAAACTTCTTTTCTTGAGTTACTTGAAATTATTTCATTTTCTGTTAGTTAGTTATATATACCATAAAGCCAAGACCAGTTTTCATTTTTTTTTATATTCTGTTGCTTTCATTATTATATGACTCAGAGTTGGCATTTCAGTTAAATTTTTCTAACAACAATTAGAACAGTGAGACTTTTCGAATGCCATTTCAAGTTTTCTTTTATTTCTAGAATTTCAAATTATAATTTTTAAATATTAGTTATTCTTCACCATTTGGTTAATTTTTACTTAGTGTCTCCATTTAAACATTGGATATGTGTTTCCTACCTCCTTTATCTATTACTTTTTTCTGTGTTCTTTTTAAATTTAATATTTGCTCTTGACTACCCATTTCTATACTAAACTATTTTGGTTTTCTATTAAATCTATATTTCTTTAGGAATGCTATAATTTAGTCATTTCTGAGATAATTTCATCTTAAATATCTTTCCTCTCTGTTCACTTTTTCCCAGAGTTTTAACATTGGTGTTCTAAATGTGTTTCCTTTTATATTGTTAAGTTTATGTTTAAAGACATGTAAATTGATTTGGATTGTCCTGTTGAAGTTTTCTTTCTGTTTCATAGTTGGGAGGTGGAAAAAGAATTCAGTCTGTTTTCTTCTACTGCTGCTTTTAAATCAATATTGCCTGATGTTCTCTACACATTTTTAAATATTTTATGTTTTTCTACACCAGCAATGAAGGCAATAGTAAAAAGATAATGAGTTTACTCCTTTCCTAATTTTCAAAAGTATATTTTTCTGTTGATAAAGTGAAATGCAAATTCTGTACAAAACAGAGTCTTTTAGAATTGGGGGAGAATTTGTTTCCCTAACAGGGTTTCAGTAGATTATTTAATTACCAGTTTGTTCTTTCATTCTGTTCACTTCCAAGAACCCAAGGGAGTTATTCTCCTGATATGTTGCCATGTTTCCTCTGAAAGATTTCCCAGTTGCCAGGAAAAATATTCACATCCCAGACTTGTTCTAAGCATTCCTAATTTTGAAGATATGCCCCTATCTTCTGGGTAGGGAACATTTCTCCTGTTCACTGATAGATACTCTCTTCCACTGTCTTTACTGTCTCTTTTTGCTATTATTCAATTACCACTCTCTTTTAGAGAAGACTTAAGAGCTAGCTCTTCTGGATTTTGTTGTTTATCTTTTAAATTATATAACTACAAAATTTATTTTGTTATTGGCTTGTCTCCTACTTATGAATAGTAAGTCATGTGTAGTTTTTCCTCTTCTGTTTCATATCTATGTGGTAATATCTATGAATGGAATTATGTGTGGAGCATATGTGAACAGATATAACAGACCTTCCTTATGAAAGAGAAAACTGGAGGAATATTTTCACCTGTAACTCCCACCAATACTGACTTTTAAAAAGAAAATAAATTGAATTATGAATTTATATGATGAATTTTAATCATAAGTATGGTTTTCTATAAGATTTTTGTGGAATGATAAGATTTTCATAGTAATTAACATCTCTATAAAAACAAAGAAAAGCATAGATGAGTGTTAAAAACTAAAAGGAGGACCATAAATTCTAGTTATTTCAAGAAATTTCTAATAGACAAACTCAGAATTGAAGAATCCTTGTGGGTATACTTGCCAGTCTTCTGCCAGGGAACCTATAATTTACAATTAAATGGGAGAAATTAACTGGATGATTAAAGATCTTTATTAATGCATACTAGATAGCTCATAGCTCATAGAATTAGCAAAATAAAGCAATGAATATGCAAGCATATGCGTAATTAACATAGATGTAGTCTTAGAAAGTGAAGCGCGATGGGGATCACTCTAAAGAATCAAACATCAAATTCTCTGAAGTAAATTTATAGCAACAATAAAAAGGAAATAAAATATTCTGTGTTTTCAACTAAGTCCAAGATGGTGTTACATTTATGATTTGAACAATCATTAATAAATAAATGTCAGGACAAGAAAAATAAAAATATAAAGATAAAATTGCTAAATTAACATAAACACAAATGATATAAATACTATAAACTTCTGATTATAACCTCTTGGCCCCTGAGTGCCAAGAATCATGCTATTTCTCTAGTTTGGGCTAGTAGCCACATTCCAACTCTTAAATAATAAACTCTTCTTAGGTCTCTGAAGAAGTCCTCACAACTGAGTTCTCTTCACTGGGCTCCATAACCCTTGTGGAGTTTTCAACTCACTTCTCTGTAACAGTAGTCCACTTTATGCTTTCAATATAACCCTTGCTGTCCTGCCACTGCAACTTAGTTTTAAAATGGACACTTTTCTTTTTCTTTCTCTATCCTTGCTCTTTCCTAATCTCTCCTCCTCCCTAATATAAGGGAAAACAGGATTACCTTTCTTCCCCATTTTAGTCATATTTATCACTCCTTGAGTACACCATAGGAACAAAGTAATCCAGACTTTGGGGATGGTACCATAAGATCTCAGAAATGACTATTTCCCAAATTAACAAGTGAACCAACTCCAACAGAGAACACTTGGAATGTAGCCTTTGAGCCATCTTTTTAAGCCCCCCTCCCCTGTTCCTGCTTATGGGGAGAGTCACAGCTTTTGGGACAGGAATCACCTGTTTCTCCTTTGCTAGCAAAGCAATAAACCTTTTTTCTTTTTCTCAAAACCTTGTCCTCATTATTGGATTGGCATTAGGGACAAGGACCAAGCTTTCAGCAACATCTCCTTTGCATACACTTTTCTGATTTCCCTTTCCTCCTGCTGTAGTCAGCTTCCCAATATTTCACTTAGGGCTTTTCACATTTATACTTATAGATTATGATTTCTGGGTTTTGCTTTGTTCTTATTAATATTGTCATTAGAATTATTTTGGTTTCTTCCTGAGGTTTACTACCTCTTTTATTTATATATATTTTATGGGAGTATTATAATTATGCACAATAGTGGGGTTGGTGGTCACAGTTTCATACATGTATACAGTACAGCAATATAATTTGGTGATTTGCTACCTCTTTTTATATGCTCTAGAAAGAAACATTTAAAATGGACTTCCAATTAAAATGTAAATATTTGGAAAAAGAGTATGGAGAATTTATCCCATCACAAGAAACACACACACACATACACGCACTTACACTGTGCTTGATTATCATGATGTATCTTTTATTTCTTTTAGTTTTTTCCTCTATGGTTTTGGGTATATTCAGTTTTCACTATATTAATGATATTCATCCTTATTATTGCATGTAGCAAACATATTTAGTATGACCAGGCAGGAAACCATTGTATGAATGAGCTAATTTATATTTATCTAATCAACTTTTGGTGGACATTTGAGTGAGTTCTCTGGTTTTTCTGTTGTTTGTTTTTTTTTTTTTTTTTTTTTTTTTTTTTTTTTTTTTTTTTTTTATTTTTTTACTGGTGATTGAACCTCCCTAGTTTTCATATTTTATTTAGAGACAAGGTCTCACTGAGTTGTTTAGTGCCTCACATTTTGCTGAGGCTGGCTTTGAACTTGACATCCTTCTGCCTCAGCCTCCAGCCTGAGCTGCTGGGATTACAGGCATGCACCACTGAACCTGGCAAATTCTGGGTTTTGACTACTGTGGTTAATACTTCCATGAACATTCTTGAGTAGGTATTGAGTAGGTATTGAGTAGGTTAACTATCCTCTTATGTATTTGAATACATACTCATTTCTGTTTATCTTGGTATAAATATGTTCTTTTTTTATGAACATGACTATTGTGTTACATACATATCTATGGGGTGTCTTTCACCAATTTTATTGTGTATTTTGATTAACAGAATTTTTTAATTTTAAGTAAATCTGATTTATCAATTTTTCATGATTAAAACTTTTCAAAACTTGTTTAAGGAAACTTTGCCTGCTCACAGTTGAAGGGAATGTTTTTTCTTCTAATAATTGTATATTTTTTCTTTCATACTTAAAAATATGATCCATCCAAGTTAATTTTAGAGGATGTTGTGGAGTAGGAATCATTTTATTTTTTATCATCAATACTCAATTTTTCAGCATTCTTTAAAAGATTATCCTTTCATTGCTAACTTGAATGCATTTGTATTATATATTAGGTTACTATATAAGTGGAGTCTTTTGATTTGTTTAACTGTGCTTGTGTAAATACCACAGTTTTAATTATTTTACTTTTATTTTTGTTTCATTTTGTAGTAGTGTCATCCAACTCATCTTTTTTTAATATATAATTGTCTTGATTATTTTAGGTACATTGAATCCTGAAAATACTTTAAACTGACAGCTTTTTAAATTCTGGCAAATGGGTATAATAATTCTTCCAGTTAGTCACAGATATTATTTTAATTGATTCTTTATCTACCAAATGTTACCAGCAGCAAGAATTCTCTTTGAGAACACAAACAGGATTTTTACTGATGTTCTCCCAATGTTAAACAGATATGTACAGTACCTTACATTTCCTGAATATCTGTGTCTTCCACCTTTTAAATTTATAAATGTGGTGCCAATATATATTTTTTTTCAGTAGTCATTTTTATTAGTAAATTCATTTTTAAAAGTAAAGAGTTTGTGTCTAGATGCAGTAGTCGGATTTATTGGGGAGATTTCAATTGCTTATAACTTGACAGAAAGACCAAATTTTGGTTTGGGAAACAACAGGACTCTGAGCATCTCTGAGGACTAGAAAGCAATAACTACTAATGTAGTCTTATTGCAGGACCAGTCTGGTCAGGCAAGTGCTACAAGTAGAGGTAAACTTTCAAAATGAAAATTCCTGGAAGTAAATGTCAGATTGGCCAAATTTGTTGGCCGGCCCACACCTCTCCTCTTCAGATGTGCAAGTAATAGGTGAAGTTGAATGGAATGTGGCCCTCTCAGCTTTAAGGTAGTATATTTGTTATCCATGCAGAATTTTATAGAGAGAGGGCGGGGAGCAATTCCTCAAAGTAAAATCAGAGTACCATAGGGAAAAGGAACAATATGCTTGATGACTGAAACATGACAAATGTCCACTACAAGAATAGAATGACCTTCAGCAATCAAAAAGAATAAGACATTGCTGTCTGTATTAATAAAAATGTGTCTTTGAGACATAAAGAATGAAAAGGAAAGCCCAGAAAAACTTATAGAACAAAATAATACCTATTTTAATCTTTAGGGGTTGTGGATGTATTTGTGAACTCAAAACTGTAGAAAATGTCTTGGAAGCCTAACTACCACTGCTAAGTTTTGTGTAGAGAGGAAGATAATGAGATTGGGGGAGGGAATGTTAAATAAAGGCTTTAAACTACCTATATTTTATTTTTTCCAAGGAGAAAATATTTGTGTACAGTTGTGTAATTTTAATTTTAAATAGATTTTCAGAACAATGGAAAAATCTTAGCTCTATGCACTTCTCTTTCTTGGCCTTTTTACCATTCTAGTCCAAGGTATCCTTTTGATTTTTTTAACAACTGTACAGTCCTAATTAGTCTACTTGTTTTCTCCTCCTATGTCCAATTATTCTTCACATTTCTTCTAGAATTATCTACTAAAAGCAAAACTATAATTATTTCACATTTCTAAGGAAATGACTCCTTAAAATGATTTCAAAACTCAAAAGTGTAAAGTCTGATTGCTTTCTCCCTCTCCAGCCTAAATTTTCCTCTTTGAAATAGTGCCAGTCCTTATAAAACATATCTTATAATGCATAAAATGTTATGCAGTCTTATTTTTATCTATTATGAAAACATTGCTATATAACTTGACTCCTCATTTTAGTATAGTGAAATAGCTAAGAGTAGTGAACCAAACATGTTAATTCATTAACTAAAGGCAACTTTGTGATATTTATGAAGAAAATTTAAATTCTCAAATAATTACCATCTCTATAGAAGCCTTGAAATATCTCCAGGAGGGAAAAATCATATTTATAAGAATATCTATCTGAATATCTCTCTATCTATTCTCTATCTATACAGACAAGTTAGACAAGCAAAGAAATATCTTAGTTCCAAGATGGGCATTAAAGTTGTATTTGTTTCTCAAGTGTCTCTATTCAACCATAGTCCTGTGAACCTGAGATAGTCTGTGAGAACCCTGATGGACATTTCTTAAGTGTAATATGTCTGAAATGGAAACCACAGAAGTCTGATTGACTTCTCGACTTTTCAATCAACATACCCAAATTATGGCCTCAAAGCAGCCAGACAGTTTATTCTGTAGTACTGACACAAATGTGTTTGGCAGGCTGCTCGTCTTCCCATCTACTCTTCCGCTTCAGTTACTGATCCATCAATCCATTTTAGTTGCATGGAAAGAAGGAAAAGAAATAGTCGCTCAAAGGGCAGTAAATTGCTCACTGATTCAATTTAAATCATTTGGTAATCAAACTTGAAGATTATTTGAGTAATGACTACTCTCTCTCTCTCTCTCTCACGCTCTTTCTCACACACACACAAAATGGAATTTTCATCAGCCTTTAAAAAGGAGATCTTGTCATTTTTGACTATGTATTGACCTGTGGGGTATTATGCTAAATAGAATAAGCTGGACAAAGAAAAATACTGCATGATATCACTTACATGGGGAACCTAAAAATGTTCACTATATAGAAACATAATAGGTCATTGGTTACTAGAGAAGTGATAGGAGGGAATAGAAAGATATTGATCTAAAGTTACCAAGTTTTACTTAGGTAAAGTAAATAAGTTTAGAAATATAATATATAACATCATGACTACAGTTAATAACATTGTATTACAGGATAAAAATTTGACAAGAGAATAGATTTCAAGCGTTCTTACAGACACACAAAAGTAACTATATGTTGTGATGGATATTTTAATTTGCTTTACTATAGCAATCATTTCACTTTGTATATGAATATCAAAATATCATATTGTATACCTAAAACATGCAATTACAAAAAGCAACAATTAGAGCAGGAGAGAAATGGAATAGATAGCTGGCTTATGCTCTCTCCCCTTCAAGGTCATATATTTATTCTATCCAAGTTTTAAATATGCTAACAAGTTTTCTGATCATGGGTTTATTTGGGGTTTACATAACAAAATATTTTATATATTCACTCATTGAATATTACTAGATAGCATGGGTTAAAGTGGTTACTGCTGGTCCTGAGGAGCACTGAGTAACATAATTTTCCCTAAGGATTTTCTCTTGCTTTTATGGCCAGTGCTCACTTCTTTCCTCACTTTTAAAAACAAACCTTTTTTTCTCCTTCTTCTGAATTTGTAGTCTAAGATCAAGCTTGAAATCCAAGGACATTTCCTTAAAATTTAGCTGAATCACTAAAACTTCATGTTATCTTTAGTTCTGTAGTTCAAGTCTTCCCCTCACTTAAGAATTATTAATTATTATTATGCTAAATTCTTATCTGTAGGCAATATTCATAGGATATTATGTGCAGGAAGTTAAGTATAACTAAATGGATCAAGAATCATGAATTTTTAAAACATCATATTGTCTAACTGATTTCCAGTTGTAAAAGATAAAAATACATTTCAGTATACATAATAAAAACCATAACTCATGGTGATTTGGGAGAAGTGATTCCTTTTCTCCTTTTAAATAGGTGCAATGGTCTCTTTAGTTAGATTTACCAATGGCAGAGGTATGAAGGAGGCCAGCAGCAGTAATAAGCAATAAAAGCAGATATTTTACATATTAAATAATATTTTGAGCCGGGTGCAGTGGCTCAAACCTGTAATCCCAGCACTTAGGGAGGCTGAGACAGGAGAATTGCGAGTTCAAAGCCAGTCTCAGCAACGGCAAGGCGCTAAGCAACTCAGTGAGACCCTGTCTCTACATAAAACACAAAATAGGGCTGGGGATGTGGCTCAGTGGTTGAGTGCCCCTGAGTTCAATCCCTGGTACCAATAATAATAGTAATAATAATGATAATAATAATAATAATACTATTTTGGAGGTTTATAAACATTTCTGATAATGAACATCAATTGATCCTTAATATTCCACCGCAATTCTATGATGCTTCTGCCATTGACTTACTCTCCCAAACAGTATTTAAACTGTTTATCCATTCTTCTCAAGTTATCAACTTCCTTCCCATCATTCCCCAGAAAACACAGGAATAATTTCAATTCCTCCTCACCCAAGAGGGTTGAAGTTTGTACCTAGTGTCCAGTACTCCCCTTTACCTCTCCTCTCTAGTACTGCTATGATCTTGGCAGCATCTGAATCTGGGTGGGCAGCAATTTAAAAGGCAAGAGAAGATAATAAAAGGCAGAATCACTCCAAAAATGTTGTATTTCTTAAAATAAATTTCAAAAATGATTTACTGTTAGAATTGAGTATTATAGTGAACCAATTGAATTTTTTGTGATTATTTTATAAATTACAAGAACAACAAAAGTTTTCCTAAATGACTCAAGCAGAAAAATGTATGGGATGATTAAACTTTTATCCAAATGGAGAAGTAAAAATTACTCTAGGGAATAAATTGTAATGAGTCATCAGGAGACAAAAGTCAATTTGCATTTTTATTTTGTCATAAGTTGATGCTACTCAAACTAATTGTTAAAAGCAATGTATCATTTCTCTTGTTTTTATTCTCCCCTTCCCTCCCCATCCTTTCCTTTCCCCAATGTGGTGGTTAAGGTGTTAGGTGGAGCAGAACAAGAGAGGGGTCTGTGTTAGGGAAGGGAGGGACTTGGTGACCAGGGGCAGGGTACCAGAGTCAAATTTGGGAGTCAAAGGCTGAGCAGAATAAGAAAGGCATCCATGCAAAGAGAGGGCCTGGCATGGAGTATTGGAGTCCAAGAAGGTAAAGAGGCATACACTCACTGCGGGCAGGTGACTGAAAAATCAGCCTGATACAGGATATCTAACCCCAGAGAGAGTGAGGAGAGTTGTGGACCTATGGGCTTCATCATCAGATGGTTGGATGTGCACCTGTGATTCACTGGGATTTGTTGAAATCAGTCCCTTTGTGTCTGATCTCATGCTGTTCATTTTATTCAGAGACCTTAGTTCCTGGGAACTAGATTATCCATAGAATTTGGGGAGATGAATGATAAAAATCAGAGCCTTTCCTCTCTACCTATATTTGACTCCTTGCCTTTACCTATGTTGTCTTCCACCAAGTCAAGACCAACCTCTGTGTAATTTATCACAGAGAATGTAATGTTTTGTTTCTTTCAAGGTGAGGCTCAGTTGTTGCTTGTTGCATGGAGATAGAGAAGATATCTTTAAAGGAACATTAAAATGTTTTTCCATTGTCACTCCCACCATTCAGGAACCATGTCATTTTTGAAGCTGCTATCTCTAACATCCTATTGTTTTTAGGGTTCTATAATGCATACATTCTCTTTTGTGACTTCTTCCTCAGAAAGTATTTAAGTTTCACTTTTTGCTGAATAGGTACAACTTATGCACCCACTTTCCATTTACCAAAATTTTGTGGATTCTCATTTGCTATTGTTTTCTATCATGTTCTTTGTATGAGAATCTGTGTCTTCCTAAATAAGGACTGGAAATGTTTACATTGGCTTAAATGGTTTGGGAAAGGGGGAGGAGTAATGTGAGCACTCCATACTTAATGTGTACCTGCTTTTTGTCCAGTCTTCAAGTCCCAACTGGCTCCTCACTTCTCTGACTTTAACTTCTCCCTATAGACCATTGCAATCTATCACATTTATTTTGCAATGAATTGCTTCAAATTATTCTTCTTTTATAGCAGGATCCAGGTCTAGAAAACTTTGTTATAGTCCCTTTTTCAATTTGTTTTTAACATATTCTCTATTCCAGGGGTCATCAAACATTTTGGTAAAGAACCAGATAGTAAATATCTTGAGTTTTGTGAGTACTATATTCTGTCACAACCACCCAACTCTATTGGCACAGTGTGAAAGAGGCTGTAAGTGATGCATAAAGTAATATTTTATTAATGGACAGCGAAATTTGAATTCCATGTAATTGTCACATGCCACAGATTATTATATTAATAATATGGTACATTATTTCTCCTATAACTTTTCAATAATTCTTAACTTATGAATTGTACAAAAACAAGCAGCAAGCTAGATTAAATTGATGGGACATATTTGCTGACCTCTATTCCAAATTACTCATAATTTTGATATTCAGATTTAACACTGGTTAATATAGTTTCTTTGGCTGGAAATCTGTGAATTAAATATTCTTAGGTAAGCATTTTGACAAACCCTGTAAATCTTCTTTATTTTATATTTCAAATTTGGGTAATATTGCCTTAATAGTGGGTTTATTTGGGGCCTTAAATGAATTAATTCATGTAAAGTAAGTAAATAATATATGATAAACACTCAAATAATTCTTAATCATTATTTAGTTCTTAAATAATTCTTAATCACTCTTGTTATTATCTTGACTCAATAATTCAGTGTGGGAGATAAAGGTCTTCTAAGTGAAAGTTAATATCAGTTTCAAAATATTGAAATTCACAAGTTTAAGTGGGAAAAATTAAAAACAAATGTTGTGTTTGTTTTGGCTGTTGATACTGACTTTGGAGTAGATCAACCTTTCATTAAATCTCAGGTCAAATATTTTTTACCATGGTTAAAAATAAAAATATAGTTACATTCAAATCTCATTTGTGGCAGTAGTAATTAGTTAAATAATATAGTATTCATTGTATTGTACATTGCCCTTCATGTACAAGGAAGATTGTCAAGCACTACACTTCTGGAGTAAAACAATAGAAATCTAACCAACAAGGTCATTCTGAAAAGATAGAAGGAAGAAAGCAACTCATCATTCACAAATAAATAATTCATTTTTTTATCTATTTTCTCCCCACACCTAACATCCCCTCTACTTATTCCCACCATTTCTGAGGAGAGGATAAATTGCCAAAGGGCTAATTCTTGAGCTAAACCATATAGTTTAAAATTATTGCTGAAATTGCATCTTGTTTGGCTTCATATTTGCATTTTTATTAAATATTTATTGTTCTTCCATCTAAAAAGCATTATTTAGGGCACATAATTTGAATATATTCCCACTGTCTTCTAGATTACACATATAAAATCTTCTCCTTAGAAATAAAAGCACTCAATCATTTAAGAATCATAATCCTCAAAGCTCCTGAAGCACATTATTAAGATTTCATATTCCTAAATACATTTAATTCATTTCCATATTTAGGATGATAAAACAGTATTGGACCATATGGACAAATAGCTTCCACATTTTCTGAATTCTTCCTTTAATTTGGAGAAAGAATATACATATAAAAAAGCCTCTTCAGGTGTCAGTGCTAAATGGCCCAAAATATATTATGTTTTTATTCCTACACCAGGGATATTTAGGAAGAAATATCAAACTGTTTCAAATAATATTTTAAGATAGTTCTTTGAAGTTCTGACTTGCTCTGACCAGCTTACCAAACCTACCCTACTGAGAGTGGTCCACTGTCATGGTAGTAACTTCCATTAGTTGATAGCTCTTGGTTGTATAGAAATTTCTGTTTAAATTGTTTATTTAGCAATGTGCTGGGTTAGGTCACTAAAATGATGTTTTCATATTTTGCTATGCCTCATACTAATTTTCAAGGCTTTTTCAAAGATAAAATTCTAAGGACCTGGGCAACACTCTTAGAGAACTAGAATCAAACATTTCCCATTTTTACATTATGTACTGGTTATTTTTACCCCCATGAATAGCTAAACATATTTTCAAGCCATAAAGAATTCTTTTTACCAAATTGTATATGATGTTAGGGTTTGGATCTGAAGTGTTCCCCAAAGGCTCATGTGTTGAGGGCTTGGTCCCCAGTGTAGCAGCATTCAGACGTTGGGCTTTGCGGGGTAATTGGATCATGAGGGACCTGACCCCATCAATGAATTAGTCTATTGATAGCTGAATGGACTACTTTGAAGTGGTGGAAACAGAAGTAGGTCACATGAGGTATGCCCTGAAAGGGTAATCCATGTCCCCTATCCCCCCACACCTTTCTCTTTCCTGGCAGCCATGAGCTGAGCAGGTTTTCTCCTGCATGCCCTTCTGCCATGATATTGTGTCTCATCTAGGGCTCAAAGCAATGAAACCAGACAACTGTGGACTGAAACCTCTGAAACTTTGAGCCCAAATAACTTGTTTCTCCCTAAGCAGTTTTTCTCAGGTATTTGTCATAGCAATGAAGAGCCGATGAACACAACTTACCTCAGCAGATACTCTTTTTGGAAACTTTTGTTGACTTAGTATATTATCATAATGGGAAACTATGAAGAATACCCATAGTTGACACTTTATAAATATTTGTTGTAAAAAGGCAGCAATCTTTTAATACCAGAAAGAAATTGCTTAATATTTTCCTTAGAAATAAACCACAAATTAATACTGTTTTGACTTATTTTCAAATTGTTTCTCATGCCATTTTTGAAGAGGAAAGGTTCCTGGGGGAGGGGGGAGGATCTCTTGTTAAACTGTTTTTCTTCAGACGCATTGCTTACAGTTCCCTGATTTTAAAAGAAATGCCATCACACTCTCTAGTATAAGAAGGTTAAGGAGACAAGTTTTTGTCTAGTTGGCCTATGTACATATGCACACACAGGCATAAACAGTAGTAGTATATTTGTATTGTAAAATAAATGAAATTATAAACAAATAAAAACTAGAAATAGAATCTGCATGTTTCTCCTACATAGAAATTACCACAGTTAACACTTTTAGTGACTAACCAGACTGCTACTGATTCCTAGAGTCAACTGTGTACATCATTTTTGAATTATGTGTTCAGTGACATGGTACTGTGAGCGTGTGCCACAGAGGGAAAGTATGCCAGTATATATACGTATGTATGTATTTGTTTTTTAACAAAATGAGATCTGTCCTGCAGTCTTCTGTGGTTTTTGTCAATGATTTATACCATGTATTTTTTTAAAAACTTCAAAAAGCACAATCAATACGAACTAAAATATCTTTCCATATCATATTTCACAGAATAATCATCACCCTGTTTTCTCAGTCTAAAAATTGGTCTATAACCTTTCACTACATAATCATTGTATGGCATAATTGTGTTCGTCAGCCACTTAAAAGGTAAACGGAGCAGCAATGTATTCACTAATGGCATATGGATGCACGTTTGTTTTATAGCACACTGCACGCCACAAACCTAGAATACTCAGCATGCACATTACCACTATCTTTCTGATATTCACGTTTTATACTAAAGATAAATACATTGTACATGAGTGGCACAGAGGACAGTGTGTCAGAGTGTAAAACTAATGATAGAAGCACAGAATGTTTTGACATGGATTAAGTCAGTCCATACTCTGCAGAAATGTAGTAAATTGCAGTGTGATATTTCAGCTATGAAGAACAATCAATAATAACTAATGTGCTTTTTTCAGACCAGAAAAATGTTCACTGAACTCTCACAAAGAAATGATGTGCTTCAATTTGAATTATTCAATTTTAATGTATATTCACAAGTTTTCTGTGCATCCTAATCTTGCATAAAAGATAGTTTAGTAAGAAATTATTTTTAAGTAATACCAGCACAATTTTATAAAAAACTTCACATAATGTTTGCACTCCATTGTCTCACAAAAATTTTTTTGACAAAAACTGCTATGATTTTGCAGCAAAATATGGTACTTGATTTGACCTAACAACCATATACAATGTGAAAATTTTTGAAATCTTCTTGCAAAAGATATTGCTTATAATTTTAAAATATTAAACACTGGAACATTTTCTATCCTACCCCAGATTTGCCCTCATTGGTATTTTTCAGGCATTTTGGACTTGTAGTATAGTTTAAATTATGTTCTTTTTGTATCAGAGGCAATGCAGCGTAGTGATTAATGTCTGATGACCCTGAAGCTAGAATGTAGCTCTGTCAATTGCTAACCCTAGAACCTGAGGAAAGTTGTATAACCTTGCTCCTCTTACATTTATGTTATGGGATAAAAAATGGTATGACAAAGAGCATTGTTAATTGATTATAAAATGCAGTTTTTATTTTCTAGTGTCCTTGCTGAATCTCAGGATCAATGTCATAATTTTTAGCTTTGCTACATTTCTTAGTGGCACATAGGAATGGTTTATCTTAGGTCTTGTAATTAATGGTATAGTGGTTTCTGAGATCAAATAAGATATGGGAGCGTTTCCTGCTTCATAGTCTGATATACTAACTTACACATATAAATATATAGGTGAGTATCTGTATGTGAGAGAGCCTAGAACATAGAAAACAGTTAGCATTAACTATTTTATTATCAATAATATTTATGTGGGAAAATGAATTTCGTTGAAATCTTCTCAGTTAATCTACCTTAAGTCCTATGGTCTGTTAAAATCAATATTTTAGCAGAACAACTGAATCAAAATTAAATGAATTTGTGGAGAGATATTTACTATTTTCTTTTATTTCATGACATGACTAGATTTAATGAAATAGTTTCTATGGAACTTTTAAAAATAAGAGGAAAGGGTAAGAAAATACAAAATATTTAGAAAAAGTATACTTCTGTGGGTATCTTACAATATCTCTAAGGAATCAGACTCTAATTAGTTCCAATAATTGAGATTTAAAACTATAAAGTTGTGTTATGGTTTGGAAGTGAAATGTCCCCCAAAAGCTCACATGTGAGATAATGTGGGAAGGTTTAGAGGAGAAATGATTGGGTTATGAGAGTTAACCCAATCAGTGAATTAATCCCCTAATTGGGATTAATTGAGTGGTAACTAAAGAGGTAAGATGTGGCCAGAGGAGGTGGGTCTTTGGTGGTGTGGCTTTGGGGTATATATTTGTGTCTGGTGAGTGGAGTCTCTTTCTCTCTCTGCTTGCTGGTCAGTGGGATATGAACTGCTTCCCTCTGCCACCCTCACCCTCGAGGAATGGAGCCAGCGTTTTGTGGACTGAAACTGTGTGCTCTCAAATACAATTTTCATCCTCTACAGTTATGCTGGTTGGGTCCTTTAGTCACAGCAGGGAAAAGCTGACTAAAACAAGTGGGTACTGTAAATGAAAGTAATTATTAAATGTGGCTGTGTGATTCCTGGACTAAGCATTTAAAATGACACATGACTTTCAAATTTCTGTACTTAGTAACTTAAGCTTATTTTGTCCATAAATTGAAGTGATTTATTAGCCTCAACATCACAATTAATGATAGTTACTTCATCCCTTATTTTTAAATTGTAAATATTATGCTGAGATTTTCAGATTTGGTGAACCTTTACAAAAATACTCAACCAATTTCAAGAAATCCATGAGAGAGGATACAGGAAGTTAAGCTAGACCATTTTGTAGATCTTTAAAATGAATGTGAATTTACTTTATAATCTATACAAAGTTCATTTTGGTATAGTTTATTCATTTTGTCTATCACAAGCCATGTGACATTTACTCAGTTTCTCTGAACTAGGGCAGTGAGTCAGATTAGAGATATTAAAGGTATGAGAAAATTTAAGAAATAAAGATAAGACACGGAAATAAGGGGAAAGGAGGGGCATGGCAGGTTGATCCAGCTCTGATGGAGACTGGATCTAATAACAAAATGCAGCCCACATGCTTTATTTAAATGGATAGGAACAGCAGTGGGCTTCAGTGTGAAGAACTTCCTGAGGAAATCTGGATGGAGATGACAAAAACAACTTGGTTGGGGTTCAGCAAGTTACGTTCACCTCCTCTTCTTCTGGGCTGTTGCCTTTGAACCTAGGGCTGTCTGAGCCAATGGGCAGAGTGCCAGAATAATCTCAGCAGTCTAGAATGGGTGAGATTTCTCTGAGAGTTCTCATAACAGCAACACTTCTGCCTTGAGATGACTCAAACAAACACATAATTCATTCATGGCCCCGACACATTTACATTTTTATGTTTATATTTCAAACCTAAAAAATGTGTACTCTTTCCATTGGTCTTGTAAATGTGTTGGGGAAGAGCTAAATACACTTTGTAATTAGGAAACATTCATTCAGTTTCCCTTATTTTCTCCAATAGTGTGTTAGATTTTTAAACAGATTTTTGAGACCAAGAGTCTGTTTTAGAGATGGGACCTGACCATGCTCATGTCATGGAGTGAGTAGGTAAATATGTTAAGGATATTATAGTACAGTCCCATGGAAGCTAACAGTTGGTTAAGTTTTCTAGGGTCCTTGAGTCCTAGGTAACCTAATCAAGATGTCATTTAAGAAAAAAGGGCAATCCTATTAGTACCTCAGGATCATGTTCTGTAAAATAGAAAAAAGATAAGATCCACTTTAGGGTGTAGTTGTTTTCTTGGAAGTTTTTGGCAACTCTGGACCTGTATTCTTCTGTATTATCCTTAATACAAAATACAATTTTACCAAGTAATTTTAAAGTTAAAATAGCTTTAATTGCAATAAAAAATAATTAGGTTGTTAGATTTTAAGCTGTCTAAATCAATTTGTTGATCCAGAATCCATTAATGACGATTTTGTGGAGCAGATTAAAAGTAAGGGTAAAAAAAAAGTTGTCAATGAGTTGCAATGAGCTTTCAGAATTCTTGGACTTATGAACTCTCATGAGCAGCTCCTGGGATTGCCTAGGCAATGTGCTCTAATGTATTTTCCAGGAAAATTTCACTGAAAATGGAAAAGCACATTCAATTTTACATGTCATCATGTTGATTTATAAATTCAGTGACTTTTTCTTTAGATAAAAAAAGAAACATATCAGAGGTCAAATATATGGAAGACAAATTTTTCAAAGAAACTCTTATAAGTGCTTTCCTAGATTCATATCTGAGTGGGTTAGCAAAAAAAAAAAATAGTCATAAGAAAAATTTGCTTTCCTTTGATTAGCCTTGAATGTTAAGTTGAATGAATAATCATCACATTACAGTTTTTTCTTTTATTTCTCCCACTAAAGCTGTTATTTCCCATTCATTTATCTTTTACTAATTTGAATAAGATCTCAAGGATACTTTAAAAACACACGGTTGGAAGAAACTTCAAGTGCAATGTTTTTACTGTACACACAAAGTAATAAAAGAACATGAGCTGAAACTACCTTCATGTGACTACAGTGATTCTTAGCTATAAAGGCAGAACAGGTACATGACTTTTCTGAATTTGTTCATTCATGTTTCAGCTATGTAATTTTTGCCACCCATGGATACAAATTATCTTCCTTTACCTGATAATATTGTCATTCAGTAATCCAACTTCAAAAATCTTGGAAGAGAGGTGATGCAGAGAAATATTTTATAAACCAAGGCCAAAAAAAAATTGTTCTGGTAAATTTGAGATTGGTCCTTTATCATAATTTAACCATACCCAGTCCAAGATTTCTAATCCAAACTGAAATAAATTTTTCTAAGCTCCTACTAAAGTATAAAGTTTTAGTATTCATGTCACCTTCTGGTGTGTGCTCAAAAAGGTCATGGGTGCTTGTGGATGTGACCTTATAGTTCATTTTCTATCTATATGCTTCTGGCAAACTGGGTTTAGTCATTCCTTGGAGTACTCTCAAAGAATAAAAATTCCTACAATGTTCTGTAAAGCAATATTATTGTATAATTTTTTCCCTGAATAAACTTTAACTTTGAAAAAGAGAAAATTTCAGATTTAGATGATTATATTAATGTAAGTATCACATTGAAGGAATCCACATCTAGAATTATAAGTAATCACATTTTGTTTGATAAAGACTCATAGCACTCATAGACCTATTGAAATGATTTTACATAAAAAATTTAAAAATATTAATAAATCTTTGCCATTGAAAATATAGACTATATAAATTTATTATTTGATTGCTTCCATGAAATTCTGAAATATAGTATCAGTAATTAAATTTACATATTTTATTCTTCTTCAAGATATTTAACCATCCTTAAACTTTATTTATTTATTTTTATAAAACCAAAAGAGGTCTCAATCATTATCTGGGACTATGGAATTGTAATTTAAAGGCTTGTTGAAAATGTCAACTTATCTCTGAATCCTAAACTCTAGTTCTTTGGGATAACCTTAGTCTACTTTATTGTATAGAAAGCTAGAGTGGAGTGTGTTGGGGAAGAATACGTAAAAATAAAGTCTCTTGCTAATGCAGCAAACAACTCCACAAAAGTAACTGAGAGAAAAAAATTAAGGCTTTAATTATTGACTAAGCATTAAACCAGATGATGTCCATCAGAGTTGGTCCACTAAAAAAATTCTAAAACTGGAAGGAAATTTTAATGTTTTCTAAGATAAAAATAACTAGAATCAAGTATGAGGGCTTGATAGCATCATTTTGTAGGGTGAGAGTTATACATAGTTCATCCTAAATTCACCTGATAAATAGGGTAGTTAATTTATTTATGTGAAGGAAGAATAAATTTATTCTGTGAAAGGAGATTGGTGTCAACTTTGAGCCAGGTGCCAGTTGAAGTTAGAATTCTACCTGCTCATAAAAATTGGAAAACATGGACACTATCTTCCTTAATGATTATATTTCAAAGAAATGGTATAAGTCCTTGAGAAAAATAGGCCTGGATTGTACAGCTGACAGGAAGCTTATTTAGCTTTTAAAAAATATTTAAAGGTACGTCAAAGGGACAAAGAGAGAAAACATCTACACAATTATCATTTTTCTAAAACAAGTGCACTAAGAAATATGATAAGGGTGAGTCTCAATTTTTAACCTGATAGAATTAAAATGTATTTTTCTTATTTTTAATTTGTGTATGTCCTTACAAAAGACATAGGTGCAAGTCTTTTATAGGGTACATGATCTTTTCTTGAATTATACTTTCCTGAGTCTATTTTGAAAGATAGCTTGACTTAAATTTATAAATACAACTTATTTAATATAAATTCAGTCATTGTATTTTGAGATTTCTGCTTTCAGCTATTTGTTATATATCTTTAGCTTTATTAATTACTTCCCCATTTTTTGAGAGTGTTTGATGTCTCTGTGTATGTAAAAAAGACTTCTAATCTATGTTTGTTTCCATCTAATACAACAGGATACTATTATTGTCCAGCTGGTGGAAGTCTTCTTTTAGGGTAGACTTGATTGATGGAAATTATAAAACAAACCAGTCACTTCCAAGTGCTGGTAAATAATATGGCGCTCTGATATCACCATAGGATTTGCTATTAAAATCAGCATATTGCCATTACATTATGAGACTGATTTTCTTTTGTGGGTTTAAACATGATCCAAAGACAGTGTTGGAGAGTTTTATTTATTTTTAAAAGCACTTTTCATAGTAATATTAAAACT
Organism: Geosciurus inauris; assembly: GCA_004024805.1. Taxonomy (NCBI): domain Eukaryota; kingdom Metazoa; phylum Chordata; class Mammalia; order Rodentia; family Sciuridae; genus Geosciurus; species Geosciurus inauris. The sequence goes on along the minus strand of PVHX01004482.1, from coordinate 53,436 downwards.
AGAGTAAGAGTGAAACATTCTATTTGAAGTAAAAAATATATATGATTGCATAAATTCTTGTATTTGTTAAAAATAAAATAAAATGGCATATTAAGCAGAGAGATAAATATTCTATAGACAACAATTCTAAGTCAGTAATCATATTTCTGGAAGAAAAAAAAGAACATTTAAACCTTTTAAAAGACACTAGGTTATGGGTCATGTTTGAAAAAGTACAAAAATAAAGTAGTGTTTATAGGAGGGGAGATGTACAGGAAGACAACTACCAAATTGAAGGGGAGAGGGGTGAGGAAAGAGAGATAACCATTTTATTACTGTTACTATTATTATATAATATTTATATAGTGAATAGAGTATAATTGCACAGTTTTATAAGTTTTGACAAATCCAAACAATCTATAAAAATAAAGAATATTTCTCTCTCAAGAAAGTAAACTTTCATCAATTCAGTTTGTATTATCCCTCATTCTTTTTTTTTTTGGTACCAAGGATTGAACTCAGGGGTACTCAACCACTGAGCCACATCCCCCGCCCTATCCCTCATTCTTAAATGGACCACTTCCCTGACTTCTATCAGCAGATTAATTTTATCTGTTCTGGAACTACATATAATCATATTATATGGTAGGTTCTCTTTTGTATTTGGCTTTTTAAAATTCAGTATGCTTGTGATATTACCATGGTATATTTTATTGCTTGTTAACATTTCATGAGTTCAGTGTATTCCTCTTTATTCTCTTCATTGCTAATTAATACCATTTTGTACCATTATATAAAAACTTGACAATGCGTTTATACATTTTTCAATTGATGGATTATTTCCATTTTGATTCTTTGCTGAATTAAACCGTGATGGAGATTTTTTGGTAAGTCTTTTTGTAGACTATATTTTTATTTGTTTTACCAACTAAAAACCTACAGTGAAATTGCTGGATCATTGACATAAGGTAGGAATGCCTTTAATTTGATCAGTCATTCCCACACTCTTTTTGCAAGTGATTACATTTTACACTTACACGAAATTTACAAGAGTTCTGTTTGTCCTATCTCTATCAGTATTTGTTCATATCAGTCTATATTTTAGATGTTCTTGTATGTATATAGTTATGTATATAATGGTGCATCTTGAGTTTTAATTTTCATTTCTCTGGTGACTGATGATGTGAACACAAGTCCTTTGTCAAGTATTATGTATTGGAAATATTTTTTTCTCCAGTCTTTGTTTTGTCTTTCTTGTCTTTTTTTTTAAATTTTGAGACAGGGTCTCACTAAGTTACTTAGGGCCTCACTAAATTGGTAAAGCTGTCCCTGAACTTGAAATCCTCCCACCTCAGCCTCTGGAGCCACTGGAATTATAGGTATGTGCCACCATGCCTGGCCTGTCTTTTCATTTCTTAATGATGTTTTAGATGAGTAGAAATTTTGAATTTCAGTTAAATGAACTTTATTAATAGTTTCTTCTATGGATATTTCTTTCTCTGTCTTGTGAAAGAAATTTATGCCTAACTTTGATATTTTTACTTAGAAGCTTGATATGTTTAGCCTGTACATTAAAATCTATAAGCTATGTAAGATTAATTTTTTGTGGATCATATAAGTTGATGGTAAAAACTTTTTTTCTAATTTCTCTGAGATGCTTAATTTCTAAATATTGGAAAGGTATTCAGGTCTCTTACTTTTTGTTGATTTTAGGTACAAATCCAATTGTTCTCAAAGGAAATTTGCTATGTATCTCCATTCAGTTTAAATGTATTCAAACTTAATGTATATCCTAGCATATGACCGATTTTGATGAACATTCTATGTGCATTCAAGAAGTTTCTGTTCTGCCATTGTAGGTCTAATATTCTATAGATTGATTAGCTTAGTTATTTAGAATTAATACTAATCTAAACTTCCAAATCTATTGATCATCCATCTACAATATTTTAGCAAAAAAAAAAGCAAACATTTCTGTCAGTTGCTGAGAGAACATGTTTAATTTCTCGCTATTGTTGTGATTTTGTATATTTCTCCTCTTAGTTCTTTCATTTTTGGCATTATATAATTTGATTCTTTGTTAAGTTCATGAATACTTAAGACAATTATATCCTCTTGATTAAGTGATCCTTTTATGTTTTTGTGTATGGTAATTTTTTCTGCCTTAAAATATAAATGTTTGGAAATTATTTTAGTCTCTCTCTCTCTCTCTCTCTCTCTCCCCCCTTTCTCTCTCTCCCCCTCCCACTCCAATGAGATTTTTTATAGTATATTTTGCCCTTTATATTTACAGCTAACTCTCATGAACAGCGTATTGTTGGGTCTTACTTTTTTTTTTTTTAATTCAACTTGAAAATCTCTGCTTTTTGTGAGGGGAAAGAGCAATTTTTAGTTCATTTTATTTCATGTGAGTATTAATTTAAGTGTACCATCTTCTATTTTATTTATTTTATATGTTCCTTAATTGTTTTATTAAGGAATTTATTTTCTTCCTTTCTATAAATCAAGTGTTATGGTTTAGATGTGAGGTATCCCCAAAAAGCTCATGTGTCAGAGACAATGCGAGAAGGTTCAGAGGAGAAATGATTGAGTTGTGAGACTCTTAATCCCAATCAGTGAATTAATCCCCTGATTGGGATTCACTGAGTGGTAACTGAAGTGGTAGGATGTGGCTGGAGGAGGTGGGCATTGGGAGCGTGGTCTTAAGGTATATATTTTTATCTGTTTTAAGGTTTATAGTTCTGTTTTAAGTTTTAAGTTTTAAGGTTTATATTTTTATATTTTATATATTTTACCTCTCTGCTTCTGATAATCATATGAGCTGCTTCTCTCTACCACACTCTTCCTCCATGAAATCCTGATGTTCAGTCTCACCTTGAGCCTGAAGGAATGGAGCCTGCTCTGTATGTATTGAAATATCTGAAACTGTGAGTTTCCAAATAAACTTTCCTTCTCTACAATTGTTCTGTTTGGGTCTTTTAGTCCCAGCAATGAAAAATCTAACTAAAACATCAAACATACTTCAAAATTCTTTTATTATCATGTTAGCCAAATGTCTGCTTATTTTATATTTTTATTCTTTACTCAGAACAACAATGATAAACATTCTTCATTTATCACTAACCTTAATATTAATATAAAAGTTCATGTAAAATTAAGAACTTTGCCACAGTATACATTCATTTATTCCAATAACATTTATTCCAATACTGTGCTATTATTATTAGATATTTTCAAGACATTTATAAACACCATAAAACATGGTCATTATTTTTCTAAATATCTAAATATATTTTAAATACAGGTAATAATCTTATAGATACATATTTGTAATTGCCAGTGTTTTTTTTCCATCAGGTAGACCTGTGTTTCACTGGGTAGTAATTCCTATTAGCCTTAATAACATACTTCAATATTTCTTGGAGGGGAAGTCTTCTTGCAATGACTTCTTTTTGTTTATTTTAAAAGCTTTTATTTCACTTCCATTTTTGAAAATAATTCTGGTAGATATAGAATTGTAAATTAATGATTTTTTTTCTTGTAGTACTTTGAAAGTGTCATTCCAATTTTTTGGTATGCAGTTTTGATGGGAAGTTGACAGTTGTCTACTGTTCATATATATGCATGTGCTTCAATTTCTCTACCTTCTATTACAAGCCTAGTTATGCTTGATTTTCTACAATTTGAGTGTGATGTCCTTGTACTTGTCTGAGGATACACACATATGTGTGTTTACATACATATCCTGCTTGGGATTTGTTGGACATTTTAAATATGTGGGTTGATATTTTTCAGCAAATTTGAAAGTCCCATATTTTTGGCCCATGATATATTTTCTTCTTTTATTGAAACTCTGAGTATGTATATTTTACTACTTAGCATTTTCCTACATATCAGAGATGCTGTAGAGATTTCCTTAAAGTCATTTTCCTCTTCATATAATAGTTATAATAGTGTATATGTTTTACCATATACTAACCCTGTGCTGAGGTCATTACTGTTCCATCTGATGTTTGAAAACTCCAGTGGAATTTTAATTTCAGATATTGTTTTTATACTTTTGTAATTTCACTTTGAGATTTTATTACTTCTGTTTTTCTTCCAATATTCTTCATGCATTCAATGATTTTATGCTTGTGTTAAAAGATGTGTTCATCTTTTGCTCAAATTTCTAGTACATATTTATAGCTGTTGTTTAAATTTGTTCCATGTTAATTTCAACATCCATATTATCTTTGAGTGTTCTTCAAGTAAACTTCAATCTCAACATTAGCTTCACTCTTGTCAGAACTCCAGGTTCCTACCATTTTACAACTTGACCATCTCTGCTCTGTTTATTTTTCACAATTATTCTCTAGCATGTACTCTTGCTCTGTCAGATCAGAATTTGGCTATATGAAGGAGTCACCTTAGCAGTCATGAGCATTGATTTAGTTTTTCCTCCTGAATACCCAAACAAATGATCTTTATATGGGCAGCACCTTTTCTATGCTGAAGTCTAAAAATCCCTCATGGGGGGTAAATGTGAGGATCTCCTAATGTATTTCAGTTTTTTTAATGACAGAAGTGCTGCATGATGTGCTATAAAGTGCTTGAAAAATGTGGCTTAATATATTTCATCCACTCATAAATTTTCATAACATGAGGTAAATCTGACATTTATTGTTTCATTATGGTCAAAACCAGGATTTGACCACCATTATGGTCAAAACAACTATTTCTCAAGCATGTGTAATATGAAGACAGTTTTCTCAGTGTTTTGGAAACATAAATTTATTTCCTGATTCCTACAATAGGTGTATTATGGATTGTTTTCTTTATTTTTTGGTTGAATATCTTGCGTGTCTCTGAAATTAAATTATCCATGGTAATGCAAGCTAAGTAGTAAGTAGGTGTTGAGCTGAGTTTTAAATTCAGGTCAGTTTGAATAAAAACTATGCTCATAATATTTATACTGGTGGTTTGGGAATGTTTTATGACCAAAATATTTGTTTAATAAAATCCTCAAATATGTCTTATAGGTGTGATATATAAAAGAAATAGTACTAGAGAGGCTCAATTATGCTTAAAGTAGAGATGCAGGACCCAAAGGACACACATTTTGACTTTGTCAAGTGTTCACCAGACCACTTTTTGATGATGGGAAAAGAGATCTGCTGAGTTTCTAGACATAATTATAGTTTGCAGCCAATGCACTACATTGTGTGGCCTATAAGTTATCAAAGTTGCTATGGATATTTTGACTGTAGAAAAAAGGAAAAAAATGAAGACACATTATCTACTTAAACATGTTTTTAGAGCCAAGAGGCTGGATGATTATTTGGTGGGATTTCAAGAGTCTGTAGTCAGGAAGTAGAATTCACACAAAATGTTAGTGTCACACAAGATGTAGTTCCCATGTTTTCTTAAAATCAAGTAAATTTTTAATGTTTTGCTCCAAAAAAGAAAAAAAAACAGTAAAAGAGAAAGATACTAGTGTGCAACAGTGGATATATTAATTAGCTTGATTGTGAAGATTATTCCACAACATACTCATTCATTAACTCAGCAAGTTATATATGTATGTGTGTGTGTGTATAAGTTTTATTTTAAATTATATTTCAATAAAGCTGAGAAAGTCAATGTTGGTATCAATTGGCTATGTAAAATTGGCAAGAAAAACTAGTATACATTTATCATCTATTAATGGTATGCTATATATACTACATATCTGTGAAATTTGTATTAAACTTATGTATAATAAAACATAAACTCAGGGCACAGATTCTAAAGAAGATATCCTAGAATGCAAATGCATAAAACAAGGATGGAAATGAGGGATTCCAGATCCACGTCAATTATTGCATCAGGCAGGTAAAAGGTTGCAGTCCCAGAAAGTCAGGCAGACACCCAACCTAAAACTGACTCTGAAAGGCAAGGCTAGGTAAGAAGCTTATATAAATGGAAAGCTATCTTGAAGAATTGTGTAGAATTGACAAATGGGATTAACTTCTCTAAGATTTTCAGATATTTTATATCTTACATTGTCATGAACTCTATATGTTAATATGTTTATATTAAGATATTTATCTTACTAATATTTTGAAAATTTAATAAATGTTTGATTATCAGGTTAAATAATACATTAAATTACATTTTTACTTTTGTCCTATCAATCAGGCAGATTTTATATCCCATTATAAGAAAATTAACATTGTTTTAGTTACTACTCATAAGATGTTTTAAGGCAAGGCTGGATTATTTTATAAACCTCTACATTTTAATAAAATCCAGAGAGGTTTTGTTATCCTATTAAGGCTGTGTGATTACTTTGTAAAAAGTATTTAATCCTATGTAGGAATCCAAAAATCAATCTGTTCTTTCAGGGAAGCAGAGAACTTAATATTTTATCCATTTGGACTATAAGAAAATGAAGCAAAACAGAATTTTAGTTACATATTATTTATGTATACTTACATTGTAGCTAAGATCCAAATTCCATAAGTTGCAGGATTTTAGAAAATTATATTTTTTAAGTAAGATTCTGTTTAACTTAGGTCTTGGTAGTTCAAGTACATTTTAAAATCTAAGAAAAAAATCATTCAATTAGTTTCCTTAAGACCTAGACATAGTTCATGGATCAAATAGAAAAGAAACTAAGCCTGTGTCTCATTAATGAGCACAGTTTCACCTTGTTTGTCTTTTAAAAAAGTAACATAAATCAGCTCTGTCTGTAAGTATTGAGTTTGAAGTTTCATCCTTGGAGTTTCAATCAACAGTCGGCCCTGAAATGGACAGATAGCTGTACTTAATGTCTCTTCCTCAAACACTGATTGTCAAATGTGTTGGGTTCATTAGGCAAGGGAAGGGGAGCCCTGTGCTTTTATTACTATTTGCTCATCATTATGAGAATTGTATAAGCCTAAGAATGTGGAGGATGGTGTTGGATCAAAGCTCTGTTTCAGAAGATCAGAAGATTCTAGGACTGGTTGGAATTTTATTCATCAAATTCATTGGGGGAATTTAAATTATATATTCTATTTGTGTGTGTGTGTGTGAGAGAGAGAGAGAAACACAGGGAGAAGTAGAGGGGACAGGAAGAGATGAAGAGATAGAGGAGTTTTAAGAGAGAACAACTAATATATCATATCTTCCTATTAGATAAGATGCTTACAGAGGAACTGTGTCTTTCTTATGTGTATATTATAAAATATTTATAAAATACCTGAGATAACATAATCAATTAATAATATCTGAATACATAGTTAGTAGTTGATGATAATTAAATAGACCCATAGTAAACACATGGTTTTAGAGCTGTGAAATATAATTATAAAATTCTGTTCATGTCTTAATTTCTATAGGGTAATTACATTAAAAATAAAATGGTGATATGTTCTGTTAGTTTAATATTTCTTTTAACTTTAGGAGGGTTTGAATAATCTAGACATGGACCTTAGTTAGACTCTGCTGATTTTTCTAGTTAGAGCAAGAATCAGACAAAATGACTCTGGTCATTTATAGTTCTCTGTCCCACATACCTTTATCTTTTCTGTGGCTCTGGTAATGTTGAAGGCTTTTAGAGTCATCTATCCTTCAACTTAATTCAATAAATTGTCAACAAATCCACTGTTATCTACTAGTTGTCCATTCTTTTGATATATTACTAGTATTTTATTGATTCAGTATTCTTCAATATTGCTTATTCATTCACGTGTTAATTGGCAGTGGGTTCCTTTTAAGTTGTTGTCTTTTGTGTGCAATGTTGCCATGACCAGTCTCATACAGGTTTTTGAGGCACACATATTCATTTCTCTGTACATGGCTAGGAGTTGAATTACTACCTTGTATGATATATATATATATATATATATATATATGTATATGTATATATATGTATATGTATGTATATACACATATATATATTTAACTATAAGCAGTATTATAAACTATTCCAAAGTGGTTATACTAATGTTAATTTGTGCTTTCCCACCAGCAATATATGAAAGTTCTAATTTCTGCATATTCTTGCCTACATTTGGTATCGTCTTTCTTGATACTAACAGTCTTATTAATTTTAGTATTTCTAAGATATGTTCAGTGGTATACATTTACATATAAATACTTTGAAAACTGTTTTTTCAAGTGCACAAGAAACATTTCCAAAAATTGATGAAGTTGCAGCACTTAAAAAGAAATACCTTTATCTCTGCTAATAGTTTGTACTGAGTTAGCTAATTTGCTATCTATACCTGCTTGCTTATGTGCACACTTAGTGCGGTATATATTTTTCTATTTTTTACTTTTGTATGTATAGGTATCTACTTTGTTTTTAATCTCTAGTTTTTAAATATTAGACATACATAAAAGTTGAAACATGAGTTCACAAAGTTCCTATATACTCTTTTTTTTTTTTTGGCGGTGGGGTGTTGGAATTTAACCCAGAGGCTCTTAACAACTGAACCACATTCCCAGCCTTTTAAAAAATATTTTGTTTTGAAAAAAGGTCTCGCCAAGCTGCTTAGGTCCTCACTAAGTTACTGAGGCTGGCTTTGAACTCGCAATTATCCTACCTCAGTTTCCATGTTCCACTGCACTTAGCTTCTATTTACCTTTTACTCACCTTCCTCTAAGTTTAACATTTTGCACAGACATAGTACAACTAACATAAACAATAAATTAATGTTGTCTCACTACTATTAACTAAACTGTATTTTTTTATTCAGATTTTTCCGGCTTTCCCAGTGATGCTTTTCTCTATTCTGAGATCAAGTATAAGATCCATATTGCACTTATTTCTCATGCTTCCTTAGTCTTCTCCAATCTGTGACAGTTCCCAAATCTTTGCCTTTCATGTCCTTCATATTTTGGTATAATATTGCTCAGTTATTTTATAGACTATCCTTCAATCTGGGTTTATCTAATGTTTGCTCATGATTAGATGTGGTTATGAATATTTGAATAGAAAATGAAGAGGGGTGCCCTCCTCAATGCTTCATATCAGGAGTGACATGATGCCATTCTGATAAAGCTGACCTTGAGCACTCAGTTGAGAGAGTGTCTTCCAGCATCCTTAGCTGTAATGTTGCTGTATTTCTCTATGTCATCAATAAAATTCTGAGGGAGAAACAAGGAGACTGTGTAAATATCTTTTCTCCTTTAATTTTTACCAATAATTTTTAGCATTCAGATTAGACCTTGTATGTGGTGCCTGATAATAAGAAAATGTTCAAAAACGTATTTTCAGCCACCACAAGATGCTGTAGACTCATCTTCAAATCAAGCAGTTTCTAAGAATGCCAGATTCCTTTAATATGGAATGTATGGCTTGGGCTTTTATTTACTTAGTAGGATTTTATTCTCTTATTTATGGAACAAAAATCAAATTAATTCTAATTTTTATATAATCTCATTCATCAATATTTTCTTTTTATGGTCATGGTTTTAGTGTGATATTTAAAAAAAAAAAAAAAAACCTTTTCCTAACCAAAAGCTACATAAATTTTCATTTGTATTCTTCATGATGTGTTGTAGTTTTAAATTCTAGATTTTACCCTATAGTTCATATTAACTTATGTTTTGAGTTATGTTTTAGTTAATTTTTCATTGATGTGACCAAAATACCTGACAAGAGCAGCTTAGAGATATAGTTTATTTGAGATATAGTTTTAGATGTCTCAGTCCATGGATGGCCAACTCCATTGTTCTGGGTCCAAAATGATGCAGGATATCATGACTGAAGGGCAGGGAAGAGGAAAGCAGCTCATTACATAAGGGCCAGGAACTAGAGGTGGGGCAATCCTAGGGAAGATGTGCTCTTCTAGCCCCTGCCTGTAGTGACCCACCTCCTCCAGCTACACCCCACCTGCCTACAGTAACCACTCAGTCTATCCATTCAAACTAGGATGGCCTACTCACTAGATTTTATCTTTCCTAATCCAATCATTTTTACCTCAGAATATTCCTAGTAACACAAAAGCTATTGATGGAAACCTCATATTCAAGCTATAATATATATATAATTCAAACTATATATATGCATATATATGTTGATTATATCATGTTATATAGAACATAGAACATTATCAAAATGTTACAAGTACCGGGGGAAGACCCAAACTACATTGAAGATAATAAAGATCATCATGATGCCAGCCACTAGGAATAGAAGCTCAAATTGTTCTGCTCACTATATCTTGTTACTGGAATTCCTAAAGAAAACCCCAATCAAAACTGAAAGGGGCCTAGTGTAGAGGTGCATTCCTATAATCCCAGAGACTGGGAAGTCTTAGGCAGGAGAATTGCAAGATCAAAGCCAGCCTCAGCAACTTAGCAAGGCCCTAAGGGAGACCCTGTCTCAAAAGAAACCATAATACATACACACACACACACACACACACACACACACATATTTATACACACATAAGAAAAAAGTATATATGCAAAATAAACCCTAATATATATGTATATATAATATATGTGTGTGTGTATATATGTATATATATATATATGTATATACCTATATACATGTACATCAGGGGTAAAGGGCTGAGGACTTAGTGGTAAAGCACCCCTAGGTTCAAACCCTAGTACAAAAAAAATTCACTCACATAAGGAAATAGAGAAAGATGAGTTTGAATTCTGGCCATGGCTCCCCATTGCTCCTCTAGGCCGCTGATGCAGGGCCATTAGTCTATGAGCCCACCTCTCAGTCTATAGTAGAAGAACTCTGACACTATCTCTCTGAAATCTGAAATTCTGAAAGCTAAGACATACCCAAGGGTCACTGATGCACATGCTAAAGCAAAACAAAGAATTATTTATGAGTCAAAAGCACAGAAAGATACTCCTACACAAAGTGTAAGCTGGGCAGAGGCACTGCCTTTCCCTGTGCAGCAAATTGAAGTCAATCATGATGTGAGGAAGTATGACTCCTCCACCTTTTTTTACTTTCTCATGTGTGTTTTTGTAATTTTTGTTATTGTCCTTTTCTATATAAATATGCATACCTTGTTAATACCAGAAAAATACTTACAGAAAATTAAACTGGTTTTGCATTCACATTATAGATCAATTTGGAGATCACTGGCATCATGAAATGTTGCATATTCCACTCTGTGGCATTTATTCATTCATTAAAACATTCTTGATCTCTTAGTGTAATTATCAATCTACAGATCTTCTGTGAACTTTGTTAATTTTATACCCAAGCATTTAATTTTTCTTGATATTATTGTTACTATAAAAACCAATTTCCAATTGTTCATAGTCACTATATAGAAATGAAATTAAATTTTTTATATATTTTTAACTTGTTCTAATTAGTTATATATGACAATAGAATGTATTTTGACACATCACAAATAAATGGAGTATAACTTCTCATTCATATGGTTGTACATGATGTAGAGTTACACAGATCATGTAATCATATATACATATAGGGTAATAATGTCTAATCCATTCTACTGTCATTTCTACCCCCATATACCTTCCCTCCCTTCACTCCCCTCTGTTTAGTCCAAAACACCTCTATCCCCCCATTTTATTGTGCATTAACATTTGCATATCAGAGAAAACATTTGGCCTTTGGTTCTTGGGATTGGCTTATTTCACTTAGCATAATATTCTCCAGTTCTATCCATTTACCAAAAAATGCCGTAGTATCATTCTTCTTTAAGGCTGAGTAATATTCCATTATGCATATATACCACAGATTTTTTATCTATTCATCTGATGAAGGGCACCTAGGTTGGTTGTGAATTGTTCATATCCACTATAAACACTGATACAGCTGCATCATTGTACGATGCTGACTTTAAATCCTTTGGTTGTAAACATAGGAGTGACATGACTGGGTTAAATGGTGTTTCTGTTCCAGATTTTCTGAGGAATCTCCATACTCTTTTCCAGAGTGGTTGCCTCAATTTGGAGTCCCACCAGCAATGTATGAGTGTACCTTTTTCCTCACGTTCTTGCCAAAATTTACTGTTGCTTGTATTCTTGATAATTGCCTTTCTGACTGGAGTGAGATGGAATCTCAGTATAGTTTTTATTTGCATTTCTCTAATTGCAAGAGATGTTGAACATTTTTCTATATACTTATTGACAATTGTATTTCTTCTTTTGTGAAGTGTCTATTCAGTTTCTTAGCCTGTTTGCTGATTGGGTTATTAGGTTTTTTTGATGTGAAGTTTTTTGCATTCTTTATATAACCTGGAGATTAAGGCTGTTTCTGAGGTGCATATGGTAAATATTTTTTTCCCATTCTGTAGGCTCTCTTTTCATGTTATTGATTGATTGTTTCCTTTGCTGTAAAGAAGCTTTTTAGTTTGATTCCATCCAATTTATTGCTTCTTGATTTTACTTTTGCTTTAGGAGTCTTGTAAGGAAGTCAGATCCTAAATTGACATGATGAACATTTGAGCCTACTTTTTCTTTTTCTTTTTTTTTGGGGGGGGGTGAGGGGAGTAACACGGATTGAACTCAGGGGCACTCAACCACTGAGCCACATGCCCAGCCCTATTTTATATTTTATGTAGAGACAGGGTCTCACTGGGATGCTTAGTTCCTTGCTTTTGCTGAGGCTAGCTTTGAATTTGTAATCTTCCAGCCTCCACCTCCCCATCTGCTGGGATTACCAGCATGCCCCATAGAGCCTAGCCATACTTTTTCTTCTATTAGGAACAGGGTCTCTGTTCTAGCACCTAAGTCTTTGATACACTTTGCATTGATTTTTGTGCAGGATGAGAGATAGGGGTTTAATTTCATTTTGCTACATATGGCTTTCCAGTTTTCCCAGCACCATTTGTTGAAATTATCTATTGGTTTTGGTGCCTTTGTTTAGTATAAGGTAACTGTGTTTAAGTGGGTTTGTCTCTGTGTTTTCTATTCTGTACCATCGGTCTATGTATCTGTTTTTGTGCCAATACTATGCAGTTTTTGTTACTATAGCTCTGTATTATAATTTAAGGTCTGGTATTGTAATATTTTCTGCTTCATTTTTCTTTGCTATTCTAGGTCTCTTATTTTTCCAAATGAATTTTATGATTGCCTTTTCTATATCTATGAAGAATGCCATTGGGATTTTAATAGGAATTGCCCTAAATCTGTATCAGTTTTGGTAGTAGGCTTTTTTTGGGGGAATAGTAGGGTTTGAACTCAGGGGTACTTGACTACTGAGCAACATCTTCAGCCCTATTCTGTGTTTTATTTAGAGACAGGGTCTCACTGGGTTGCTTATTGCCTCACTGTAAGTGAGGTTGGATTTGAACTTGAGATTGTCCTGTCTCAGCCTCCCAAAGTGCTGGGATTACAGGCGTGTGCCAACACACCTGGCAGTATGGCCTTTTTGACAATGTACAAAGACATGCATGTATGAAGACATGCATGGTGTGACTCTACCTTGTGTACAATTCTGCCTATCCAAGAGCATGAGAGATCTTTCCATCTTCTAAGGTCCTCTTCAATTTCTTTCTTTAATGTTCTGTAATTTTCATTGTAGAGATCTTTCACCTCTTTTGTTAGATTTATTCCCAAATATTTTATATTTTTGAGGCTATTGTGAATTGGATAGATTTCCTAACTTCTATTTCAGTGCATTCATCACTGCATTTGATTTATGGGTGTTAATTTCCTATTTATGGGTGTTAATTTATGGGTGTTAATTTCATATCCTGCTACATTGCTGAATTTATTTATTAGTTCTAGAATTGAATTTTTTTAGTTCTTCTAAATATAGAATTATACCATTAGCAAATAGTGATAGTTGGAGTTCTTTTTTTTTAATATTTGTGTCCCTTTAATTTCTTTCTTCTTTCTCTGGAGGAGTTTTAAGAATAATGCTGAATAAAAGTGGTGAAAGAGGGCATCCTTGTCTTGTTCCAGTTCTTAGAGAAATGCTTTCAATTTTTTTCCATTTAGAATGATGTTGACCTTGGATTTTGCATAGATAGCTCTTACAATATTGAGATATGTTGGTACTAAATCTAGTTTTTCTAGTGTTTTGAACATGAAGAGTACTGTATTTTGTCAAATGCTTTTTCTGCATCTATTGAGATGATCATATGATTCTTATCTTTAAGTATTGATGTGATGAATTATGTTTATTGATTTCCATTTGTTGAACCAACATTCCTGTGATAAAATCCACTTGATCATGGTGTACTATCTTTTTAATATGTTTTTATATGTGATTTACCAGAATTTTATTGAGAATTTTTGCATCTATGTTCATCAGTAATACTGGTCTGAAGTCTTCTTTCCTTGATTTTTCTTGTCTGGTTTTGGTATTAGGGTGATACTAACTTCAAAGAATGAGTTTGGAAGGGTTCCCACCTTTTCTATTTTATAGAATAGTTTGAGAAGTATTGGTGTTAATTCTTCTTGGAAGGTCTTGTAGAACTCAGCTAAGAATCTGTCTGGTTCTGGGCTATTCTTAGTTGCTAGGCTTTTGATGACATCTTCTATTTCATTGCTTGAATCTGATCTGTTTACAAAGGCTGAATGTTTTCTCTGATTAGTGGATGTTGACCCATAATGGGGGTGGGGGGCAGCATGGGAGAAATGGAGGAACTTTGGATAGGGCAAAGGGGAGGGAGGGGAAGAGTGGGGGCAGTGGGGTAGGAAAGATGGTGAAATGAGATGGTCATCATTACCCTAGGTACATGTATGAAGACATGCATGGTGTGACTCTACCTTGTATACAACCAGAAAAATGAAAAATTATGCTCCATATGTGTACTGTCAATTGAAATACATTCTGCTGTTTAAAATAAAAGAAAAGAATGTTTAAAAAAGAAAAAAAAAGAAATTGATCTGTTTAAATTGTATATGTATTCCTGATTCAGTTTGGGTATGTCATATGTCTCTAGAAATTTGTCAATGTCTTTGAGATATTTTTATTTTACTGGAGTATAAATTTTTAAAATAGTTTCTAATTATCTTCTATATTTCAGTAGTGTCCATTGTGATACTTCTTTTTACATCACAAATTTTAGTAATTTGAGTTTTGTCTCTCTTTTTCTTCATTAGTGTGGCTAATGGTTTATCAATTTTATTTATTTTTTGAAAGAGTCAACTCTTTGTCTTGTCAATTTTTTAGAGTGTTTCCTTTGTTTCAATTTTATTGATTTCAGTTTCGATTTTAGTTATTTCCTGTCTGTATTGCTTTTGGTGTTGATTTGTTTTTCTTTTTCTAGGGCTTTGAGATGTGATGTTATTTGTTCATTGCTTTTCTATTCTTTTAATGAACAAGCTCAATGCAATGAACTTTCCTGGTAGCAAAGCCATTATAGTGTCCCAGAAATTTTGATATGTTGTATCACTATTCTCACTTACCTCTAAGTATTTTTTTATTTTATCCCTGATTTCTTCTGCTATCCATTCATCATTCAATAGCATATTATTTAGTCTCCTGGAGTAACTTCTACATTTATTCTAGCATTGATTTCTAATTTCATTCCATTATGATCTGGTAGGATGCTGGGATGCTGGGTATTATCAAAGTTGCTTTGTGGCATAAGACATGGTCTATTTTAGAGAAGGATCCATGTGCTGCTGAGAAGAAATTGTATTTGCTCATTTATGGATAAAATATTCTATATATGTCTTTAAAATTTAAATTATTGATTGTATATTTAATTCTACAGTTTCTAGTTTTTGCTTTGAAGATCTATTCACTAGTGAGGGAGGTGTGTTACAATCATCCATTAATATTGTGTTGTGGTCTATTTGATTCTTGAAGTTGAGAAGGGTTTGTTTGATGTATGTAGATACTCCATTGTTTGGGGCATAAATATTTATGATTTTTATGTCTTGTGGATTTATAATTTCCTTAAGCAATAATGAAATATCCTTCTTTGTCACTTCTGATTAACTTTGGCTTGAAGTCCACTTTATCTGACATGAGGATGGTAATCCCTCAACCCCTTGTCACATGATCCATGTGACTGATATGTATTTCCTATCCTTTCGCTGTCAGTCTGTGGATGTCTTTAACTAGGAGGTGAGTCTCTTGGTGACAGCATACTGTTGGGTCTTGTTTTTAATCTAATCTGTTAGTCTATATCTTTTGATTAATGATTTTAGGCCACTAATGTTTAAAGGTATTATGAGATAAGATTTGTATTCCAAGTCTTTTTGGTTTATTTCAAGTTTTTAATTTGAATTAGTTCCTCCTTTGATTGGCTATTTCTTTATTATAGTTCCTCCTTTCCCTGGTTTTCACTTTTTTTTTTCCCCCATTTCATCC
The DNA here is from genome assembly GCA_004024805.1 of Geosciurus inauris. Taxonomy (NCBI): domain Eukaryota; kingdom Metazoa; phylum Chordata; class Mammalia; order Rodentia; family Sciuridae; genus Geosciurus; species Geosciurus inauris. The sequence goes on along the minus strand of PVHX01004482.1, from coordinate 37,226 downwards.
TCATGGAATATTTTGTTGAGAATACTCTGAAGTGCAGGCTTTCTGGTTGCAAATTCTTTTAATTTTTGTTTACAAAAGAATTTTTTTAATTTCATATTCAAATCTGAAGCTTAATTTTGCTGTATATAGGATTCTTGGTTGTCATCCATTTTCTTTCAGAGCTTAGTATATATTACTCCAAGACTTCCTAGCTTTGATAGTCTGAGTTGAGAAATCAACAGATATCTGAATTGATTCCCTCAAAATGTGACCTGTTGTTTTTCTTTGGCAACCTTTAAAATTCTATCCTTATTTTGTATGTTAGACATTTTCATAATAATGTGACTTTTCAATGGTGTGGGTTTGTTGTAATTTTGAATAACTTTGTAGTCCTGTGAGCTTCCTCAATTTGATTTTTTATTTTATTCTTAAGGTTTGGGAAATTTTCTGATATTCTTTCATTGAAAAGATGGTGCATTCCTTTGGTTTGTATCTCTGAGCCTTCATCTATCCTGATAAATCTTAAATTTTGTCTTTTATATTGTCCCATAATTCTTGGAAATTCTGTTCATGGTCTTTTAACATCTTTGCTGAGTGGTCAAGTTTCCTTTCAAGATTATATATTTGTCTTCATTGCCTGAGGTTCTGTCTTCCAAGTGGTCTAGTTTAGTGGTGATGCTTGCCATTGAATTTTTAATTTGGTTTATTAATCTCATCATTTTCAGGATTGCCACTTAATTTTTTTTAAGAATCTCTATCATTTTATTGAAATATTCTTTCACTTTCTGTATTTTGTCTCTGATTTTACTCCTTATTTTGGTCTCTTTTGGTACAGTGTGTTCCTTTGATTTTTCATGTTGTTTGTATGTCTACCTATCTAACAGTATGGATCTGAGACAATAAAGTTTCTACCCTGTGGACTTATAGTGTCTCTGGATGTTTCCAGCACCTCACAGTTTGGGGAAAGACAAATATTAACAATAACCAATATTAGCAATATGTAATGTTAAACCACATAGTTCCCATTATGACAGATATAATGTTAATTATCAAAATAAATAGAAATGATGTTATCGCTTATTGCCCAAGGTAAAAATAGTAAGTTCGCAAAAGGGCTTACAATTTCAAATGGTGAACAGGAGAGAACAGAAGAGAATAGAAGAGATGTAGGATGTGGTGATTTCAAGGGAAGAGGAGAGAAAATAGAAGTCAAAAATTAAAGGAAGAATGAAAAAGAGAACAATAGATTTAGGCAGTTAGCAATATAAATGAGAGAAAGAGAATCAAGGGGAAAAGATACATGAGAAAAAACATTAAATGAAAATTTAAAAATAAAATTAAAAAATAAAAAAGAATACAAAAACCCTGAAATATAGTAATCAAACATCCTAGCACTCAAAACACTGAGCCATGAAAAATAACTGCCTTCACCAAATGCTAGAAATGAGAAAAAGAGAGACAAATATGTATAAGTGTCCATGAACCATTCAAGTCACTATGAAATAAAGAATAGAAAAAAAAATGATCTCAATGAAAAGTTAATTTTTTTTTCTGTTGAATTTAAAAAAAAAAAACTCTTAGCTTCCCTTCTCAGCAGTGTCAGGTGGGATGGGGTTGCGTGTGATGCTGTTCTACCCTCAGGATGAGGCTGCTAGAGTAAGAATGGAGATCCTGTAGGTGGAGCTCCTGGAAGTGGGGTTTAGGCCTAGGTAGGCTCTTGGTTTTCCACTGAATGGTGATCTGTCTGAAGATTTTTTTTTTTTTGGTACTGGGGATTGAACTCAGGGGTACTCGACCACTGAGCCACATCCCCAGCCCTATTTTGTGTTTTATGTAGAGACAGGGTCTCACTGAGTTTCTTAGTGCCTCTCAGTTGCTGAAGGCTGGCTTTGAACTCACGATTCTCCTGTCTCAGCCTCCCTAAGTGCTGGGATTACAGGCTTGAGTCACCATGCCCAGCTCTGTCTGAAGATTTTTAAATCAGTGCACTTCCAGGGCCTGGCTTTGCCAGTTCACACTAGGGAACTGTGCCCCAGTAATCTCCACAGAGTTCCACTTGTGCAGCAGATGAGCCAATCCTTTGTGCTCTCCGTTACCCATGGACCCACGAATGGTTTCTTGCATTCAGCCTCCAATCTCAGTCATTCCCTCTGCCACCCTTTTGAACTTCCAGCTGGGACCTTCTCTCCCAGATGATCCTGCAAGCCACCATATTCATGGGGGAAAAGGGGAGCAAAAGGGGTTTCCACAGCCTGTATTCCCCTGCATAAACCCCTCTCCATGCTTGATTTTCTCCTGGTCACTTAAGCACTCTCTGTGTCATGCTGTGTGTGTTTGGCAGACCTGTATTTTGGGCCCATCTCCAGTTCACCAGTAGTTGTCCCTCCTACCTCAGCTGCTAGCCCACATGGCACAGCTGCAAAATGGCCTCTTCCTGCAGGCTACCAGGAGAGATGCAGCTTCTTTCCTGCACTAGGATATTGTGCAGTGGGCCTTTCAGGTTATACTAGCAGTGTTTTTGATCTCTGATGTCTTTATACCCAGACATACCACAGGTCTGCTAAAAATGCGAGTTCCTTTCATTCCCTTATCCCTCCACTTTGCTCATGGAGGAACCACTGCGGCCGGTGGCAGTGGTGCTGGGGATTTCTTCCTTATTTTATTATATCCAACCTCCTGAGTCCCCAATGTGCTTTGAATGTCCAGTATTAATTCCAAGGAACATCCTCCTTTTTTTCCCACCCACCTTGCTGAGAAGCTGCCTGTCTACTTTCTTGGTTTCATGCTACAGAGTAGCTAGAAAGGCAACCTCTTCTATTCCACCATCGTGAAACCTTCAACAACATAAAATTTTAATGTTATAAACTATTTATACTATTAAAAATTTTATTGTTTAACTATCTCAAGTCAAAGGAAAAAATGAGTGTCACTGATCAACCTTTTCTTGTATATTTTTTGAAAGACAGAATAATTTCAGAATCTCCATAATGTAGACTATTTGGAAGACTGTAATATGTCAAAATGGAGTAATTTAATTTAACCAAAATAAATATATTAAAGTAATAGGTATATAAGGATATTAGTAAGCAAAATACAATTTCTTTTCTTATGAAATGATCTACTGGGGGATTTGGCTGGAGTTGGTTAGAAAAACTAAACTAAGACAACCAATCTAAACCGAAAAGCAGTGGCTCACACCTGTAATCCCAGCAACTCAGGAGACTGAGGCAGGAGGATCACCAAATTCAAAGCCTGCTTCAGCAAAAGTGAGGCACTAGGCAGTGAGACCCTGTCTCTAAATAAAATTCAAAATAGTGCTGGAGATGTGGCTCAGTGGTCAAGTGCCCCTGAGTTCAATCCCCAGTACCCCTCCCCCCAAAAATAAACTGATAAGGAAAAGCATGTTATAAACAGGATATCATGATAGCTTTAACTATTAACATCAAATTGAGGCAGTCTTTTGTTCTGCAAGTCTTACAAAAGAATATGCTTGTATGAAATAAGGCGATAATGGATTGAGTCTATCAGTAGGGGGAGGCAAGATGGAAAAATACTTCAATCATATGAACTCAGTTTCATATTTCTGCCAAGTTAGAAATATTTAGAATTTTTATGATGTTATCTAGAATTTGTGGGTTTTCCACAGAAGCAGAAAATCAAATTTTTGAAAACAAAGCCTCTCTCCCACTGCTAAGAATGCAGTGATGTCCTAAATGAAATGAAAAATAAATGATATATCTATTTTCTGAGTGTTTCTTCTTTGTTCTTATTTAGAATAAGTACATAATTTCCTTAACATTTATTAACTCATTCAACAAATTCCATTTCAATTTGCCAGGACTCTTATAGAAATATTGATAATTCTACATATTATCTGCATTAATGGTGATTACTACAGCCCAAACTAAGCTTTATAGTAAAAGATAATATACCAAATAACTTTTAAAAAAGAGATTTTAATTAAAGTCAATGACCAAATTTTGGAAAGGTATCTGCTAGCTACCAGTTACTTAGCATTTCAGCAATCTTTTTTAAAAAAATATATTTTCAGTTGTAGATGGACACATGATATCTTTATTAATTTATTTTTTATGTGATACTGAGGATCAAACCCAGTGCCTCAAATGTGCAAGGCAAGCACTCTACCACTGAGCTACCTCCCCAGCCAAACATTTCAGTAATCTTGTATATAAAATATTTCTCTGGAAAACAAAGAAACTATGGCAAAAGTTATGTAGCAAGTGCTTCAATTTTTCTTGATACACATGGAAAGAAACTTGCCTGAAAATTTTAATAAAGATATTAATAAAGAAAACATACCTGTTTTACAAACACATTTTTGCACTTAGTATTCAAATATGCTTATCAAAATTTATTAGATTGTAATTTCCTAATGTTCAAGGATGTTCTCTTATTTGCAAATTTATGCCAAATATATGTTTCAATTCATTTTTATTTTTTAATTTTAATTTAACTTATTATTATTATTACTGTTATTATTATTATTATTATTATTATTAATTTTGGTACTAGGATTGAACTCAGGGGCATTCCACTGAGCAACATCCCCAGCCCTATTTTGTGTTTTATTTAGAGACAGGCTGTCACTGAGTTGTTTAGTATCTCACTGTTGATGAAGTTGACTTTGAATTCGTGATTCTCCTATCTCAGCCTCCCAAGCCACTGAGATTACAGACGTGCGCCACTGCACCCGGCTCAATTCATTTTTAAATGTGAACAGATGTAAAGGAATTGACAAAGCAATTTGGTTCAACGTCATCATATTCCAATAGCCTATTAGACTTTTTTTTGATAATGCTTGTTAGAAAATAATAAAAAAAATCGTTTACTTTTAACTTCCTGCATGTATTAGTGTTTGTTGGATAAACAAAGTCAGTGGTAGTATGAGAAGCTCTTAATTTACAAAAAATTACTTCTTTGTTAATTGGTGATTTCAAACTAAAACAATCAAAGTATTCTTATAGGAATATGGTGATGTGTGTCTCCATGTGTGTATTTTACCCAGTGGTATAGACTTTGAGAACAGATGACAATTCTTTCTTTGACAATATACTTAAAACCAGAGAACCTAAGAATATTGAAACTTTGTGTAATAATTGTTTTCTGTTATTATTTAGATGCCAGGAATACAAATAATTTCTTCTTATATTATACCTGTGGAGATCGCTTATTCAACTTCTGAGCAGAAGGGACTACTGGTCGAAAGAGTATTATATTAAAGACCCAACATAATCTGTTATAAAGGGAAGGGAAATTAGAGAAATAGAGAAGGAATTAGAGGGAAATAATAGTGAAAAGCAAATCAATTAGTGTCTCTATATTCTTACTCTCCTGGAATCTCAAAATGTTAAATAAAAAATAATTGGAGATTGTTTCCAAGCCTAACCATTTCATTTTATAGAAGCTGAAACTGTGGTGCTGTTGTATCAGACTTTCCCAAGTTCCAAGTGAGCTCAATGAAAAAAAGTTTCTGATAAGCTGCTCTCCTCTCCTCGGACTCCTCTTCTGTCATATATTGCTGCTTTGAATTAAATGAAGCAAATTATCTAAGTGATTTCAATAAGCATGATAATAAAAATATTAACAAATATCAATACTTCTAAAGTTAACAAGATTGTAACTCATAAGTGCTAATAGCTTATTTCTGTATAGCTGTAGCAGCATGCATTTAATTCATCAATAATGGTTAGCTATATTATGTTTGCCTAACATATTGTAACTTATGATGCACTTCATGTGCATTATCTGAATATATAGTCTAAGATCAAAGAATCTCCCTGGTTCTAAGGAATATGTGAGATACAAAAACGACAAGAAAATTACTCTAAATTCATATAGAAGCTGTAGGAATCAAGCCCAGGTCATATGTTGCATTTTCTTCCACACCACTGCTAGGTTGTGCTAGTTGAGTGCCAAGGTGCAGAAGGCAGTGGCAGTTTACTTTTTCATCCTAAATTAATAAATCAGATTTTATGTAGTCAAGGGTTCACTTGACATCTTTTGAAGGAATCCTTTGAGTGAGGCCCATTATTATAACTTGGAATAATGAAAATACCTAATGGAAAACTTAGATAATAAAAAATTAATAATAGGGGAAAACAGATAAGAACCAGAGATCCCTTTTAAGAAATTGAGGGCTGGGCATGGTGGCACATACCTATAATCCCAGTCACTTGGGAAACTGAGGCAGGAGGATTGCAAGTTTGAGGCCAACCTCAGCAACTGAGAGACACTGTAAGCAACTTAGTGAGACCCTGTATCAAAATAAAAATAATTAAAAGGGTTGGGAATATGGCTCCGTGGTTAAGCACCTCTCCCAAATACCAAACAAACAAACAAAAAATCTACATTATCTGCATGTATAAAAATAAGGCAAGTAAAGCATTAAAGAACAATAAAAATGCAAAGAGCAACTCAAGACGATAGCACAATATGTGACAATGAAAGACATAATTAATTGTCAAATTTGCTGGTCAGAAGACCATGCATGTCATTTCAAAAGAGGTCATTATTGCATCTAATTAGCAGAATAAGGGAAATTGCTTGGATGAATAGCATATGAAATAGGTGTTTTAGCTAGAATTTCTGTACACTGCTATATCAGAGAGAGGAAGGGGAAAAGTGTTTATAAAATGATGGTCCAGATGCAATTACATGTTTTCAGCACCTAAGCTTACTTAACGTGGAATCAATTTTTGCAAAACGTTAATGCAAGGAAACAGCTTTGTATGTTTTGTCATTAATATGGGATTTGAAGTTGCTGAGAAATATTTATCTCTAGAAGCTATTTCCCAATACAATAGCACAACTCCAAATAAAAATCTTTCGTGGGGTTGGAGAGATATTTTTAAGTGAACTGTTATAACATGTACAAAAAGTCTGAAGATCCTAAGTACAGTGTATGCAATTTTGACAAGATTAAAACACCTTAGCTACCTGTAACCAGTACAGAAATTTCTAATGCATCTCCTAGTTCCTAATGAAAGATTATCACTCCTGGGACTTGTCTTAATAGTTGCCCAACTTCTGAATATTATAAAATGAAATAATATAGTATCTACTATATCTCATTTTTTTTATGCATTCTAGAACATTGATGCTTGTACAAATGGTTATAATGTTCATTTTTGAAGCATTTGATATATTACTATGAAATAGTTTGTCTCTGATACTTGTATAGGCGCTACAAAAATTTTCAGAAACATTTTAGTGTATTTTTTTCTGTGCACACATGAGCATATTGCTGTTGGGTATATTTCCAGGGATGAAAATATTGAGTCATAAATAACTTATTTTCAACTATATCATATACTACTAAATTTCCAAAGTAGTTGTATTTATTTACATATTTGCAATCAGGATGTGAGACTGAAATCATAGAATTTATTTTCTTTGACATGTTGGTTCACAATTCACCTGCAATTTGTGTTTGTGTGTGTGTGTGTGTGTGTGTGTGTGTGTGTGTGTTGTGTAAGGCATTGATTTTTCCATATGAATATTTAATTGTCACAGCATAGCTTCCAGAAAAATGCTATAATTTCTCCCATTCTAATTCAGTGTCACCTTTATCAAAATTAATGGTTGTATAGATATGGACTTGTTTCTAGATTCTACACTGTTGCACTGTTTATCTATCCCCATACTGGTGTCATATTGTCTTAACAATTGAAGCTTCATGATCATCCTTGGTACTTGGTGAACTGACTCCTCCAACCTTGTTGCTGTCTTCATTCTTGTCTCAGCTTTGCTTGGTCCACTGTATGTCCAAGTGAGTAATAGCACCAGCTTGCCAATTTAAACACACACACACACACACACTCTCTCTCTCACAATTGTGGGCAAGTTGCTGGCATTTTTAAATGGAACTTCTTAAATCTATATATAATTTTGACAATGAAATTGTTCTATAATTGACTTGTCTAATATTTTTAACATGTTTTGTCTTTCCATTTATTTAGGTCGATTTTTGTCTGAATGATATTTTTCAGTTTTCTTTATAGAGGACCTACTCATTTTTTATCAGATTGATACCAGATAGTTGTTTTTAAAATTTTTATCAGGTAAATATCAGATCCAACTTAGACAAATTGTTGCAAGAATGGCACAAGGAATGATCATATACCTTTCAACATTACTGATTAATAAATAATGTGCTTTATTTTTTTCTTTCTCTTGAAAGTGGAAGTCACTGTGACTCTGTCCTAGCATCATATTTTCACAATTTTCTTAGAAGAAAATCTGATATTGATTGAACAGTATTATCTACACTTCAGCCCATATTCAACTTGCGTAAATTGTTTAAGAAAGCTAGCTATTTATCCCATCTTGGATCCAATTCAGGATCATGCTACATTTAATTGTTGTATGACCATGAAGTGCTTTGATCTGAGATAGTTTTTCAGCTTTAAAAAAAAAAAAAAAAACTCTAATTGTCACTCATGGAACCTGTGGAAAACCTTGTAAGTAGATTGTGCCCTTTCAAATAGCTCATCACTCTTGGGAGCTGGCCTGGTTTCTGATGCAGAAAGTTGTCCTAGGCTCATTTTATATCTTCTCTGCCTCATCCTAGAATCAAGCTCTTCTCCAAGGAACCCTGATTGCCTGTGGTGAAAAATTTTATGTACTCTCCTCTGTCTCATATGGATAATTCCTTTCTCCAACAATAAAATGCCTTCTAATGTTATCTTCAATATATTTATTCATTAATCAAATTTGAATTTACAAATAACATGACTTCAAAATTTCTATTGATACCACTGTGTAAAGTAAAACTATCAATTGGTAATTAGAGTTCAGTGTTGTGTTTAGTGTTTTATGGTACTGGGGATTGAACCCAGGGGCACTTAACCACTGAGCTACACCTCCCAACGACTTTTATTTTAAGACTAGGTCTTACTAAATTGTCTCAAATTTGTGATTTTAATGTCTCTTCTTTCCAAGTAGGTGGTATTATAGGTATGTACCACAGTACCTGGCTTCAGTAGTTTTTTAATCACTTCCTTTTTTAAAGGTAAAATTTACATTTATGAATATAAAATATATTTATATCATATATATAATATTTTCACTATCCCAACAATTCACTTCATGTTTCTTCTCCTTAACCAACACTCAGATGCAACATTGTTTTGATTTTTTTAAACATAGATTAATTTTGCATGTTGGGCTGGGATTGTAGCTCAGCTGTAGAGTGCTTGCCTCGCATGTGTGAGGCCCTGGGTTCGATCCTCAGCACCACATACAAAGTAATAAAATAAAGACATTGTGTCCATCTACCACTAAAAAAATATTTAAAAAAATATATAAATGGAATCATATAGTAGATCTTTTTTTTCCTAGCATCTTTGATTTAACATTATATATGTGACATTTATTCATGTTATCCTGGGTACCAATACCTCATTCCTTTGCATTATTTGAAAGTGTTCTATTGTATTAATATGCCAGTTTGTTTATCCATTATTCTGATTATTCTGTGTATGACATTTTGAATTGTTTCCAGTTCTGCTTTATTATGAATTAAATTGATATGCTCATCACAGTCCAAGTCTTTGCATGCCCATACATTTTAATTTTTGTTAGGTAAATATTTACAAATGGGTTTAGTAGGAAGTAGGAGAGATGACTATTTCTATTTACAACACAATACCAACTATTTCCAGATTAGATTTAAGTTTTTTGTTTTTTGGGGGTATTGAACTCAGGAAGGGTCTCACTAAGTTGCTTAGCACCTCACTTTTGCTGAAGCTGGCTTTGAACTTGTGATCCTCCTGCTTCAGCCTCCTGAGTCTCTAAGATTACAGCTGTGTGCCACCATGCTTGGCCAGATTAGTTTTAATAATTTACTGTTTAAGGAGGTATTGAGAGGATAAATGTCTTTCATCGCTTCTTGTCAATTTTTGGTCATTACCTCTTTCAATTTTTGTTTACTGTATATATTTTTTTACTAATTTATAGATTTGTTTTATTTTCTAGTTATTTGTACTTTCAAAACATTAAATATTTTGTATGAATATAGTCTGTTTCTATGAATGTTACATGCTCTTTTCAAAAGAAGGCTTACTCTCTAGCATTGATATACAAAGTTGGGATACATATCTGTAATGTCTACCTTTAAAATGATGTTGCTGAGAGCGGTGGTGCACACCTGTAATTCCAGCAGCTAGGGAGGCTGTGGTAGGAAGAGCCCAAGTTCAAAGCCAGCCTCAGCAAAAGCAAGGCACTAAGCAACTCCGTGATGCCCTGTCTCTTAATAAAATACAAAATAGGGCTGGGGATGTGGCTCAGTGGTTGAGTGCCCCTGAGTTCAATCCCCAATACCCCTCAAAAAAATAAGAAATAAAAAAAGTAAATAAAGTGATATCACTTAGGATTCTTTTAGCTTTTCTTTTTATGATGAATGATATTTTGAAATCTCCTACTGCCATAACTCTTAAATCTACAGTATAAATTTAGCTCTTAAAGTTATAAGTTTTAATTTGTCTTATTTAATGATGCTTTGCCTAAATTCAGCCTGGACAGATACTATATTTGCCACCCTTTCTTGTTTCTTTGCTATTCTTACATATGCCAAGTATTTGTCATTCTGACATTTTAGCCTTTTTGAATGCCCTTAAATGTATTGCTTTTATGCAACAGAGGACTGAGTTTTCGTTTGTCATCTGAGGCTCTTTTTTGTTTGTTTGTTTTGCTTTTTAAAGTGAGATGCAGTAACATGCTTGGATATGATGAATTTGTGTGGTGTTTGTTCAAATTATCTTGTTTTGTGCTATATTTATTATTTATCCTCTATCTTGTGGTCTACTTTCTTTGACTTTTTTTGTTATTTTTTAATTTACTTTGGTACTTGTTAGGATTTCTTTTCCTAGAGGACTCGCTAATGTTAATATCTTCATGCTTGTTCTCCAATCTGTTTGCTTTACCTAGAATTTTCCTAATGATGTGTTCACGTAGGACCTTCCTCACTGCTTCCATTTCTCACTTGTAGGATGGTGTAGCAATGTCTGTCCTCTTTTCTTTTCCCTTCCTTATATCACTTGTAAAGTTGTGTTATTTCTACTTTGTCAGAGCTTATAGCCTGTGCACATTGTTCCAAATTCTGTTCCCACCTTTGTCATAGTTTTAGATTTTCTATTTAATTTACCCAACACTTTATGCCAATCACTTTGCCTGATTTTCCCACTCTCTCTCTGGGGTGGCTGCATTTTGATATTAATAAGATTTGGGGGGAAATACTCATTCATACAAAATTACTTAGTATTAGAAACTTATTTTTCATAGCCTTCCTTCTTGATGGAAAGCTTTGTTTGATATAAAAAAGAACCCTTGAGCAATATGTTTAAATACCTTAGATTTGACAATTGTGCAGATTATAATTTTATATGCAGCCACAAGCTAATGAAAACAAGATGTGTAATTACATGCAGAAAATTATTTGAAAAATGGAATGACTGAAATAATTACTCTGAAATAGGGCAAGAAATGAAATAAGAAAATAAGGAATGGTGAGGGCAACAGAAATTACAAGATGAATGGTAGAGCTGTAAATGAAATATATAGATAATTCCATTATGTGCAGATGTTTTAAGTGATCTGATTAAAAGATGCAGGTTGTCAGACTGGGCTTTAAAAAGCCTACTTTAAACAATAAATTCATCCAAATCATTCATGTGTTGAAGAAATGATAAAGATGCCACATAAGAGGGCCATAAGGAGATGGTACATCTGCATTAATAATCATAAAATGACCTTCAAGACAAGAAGTATTTGCAGAGATGTGTAAGGTCAGTCCACAATGATAAAAAGTTTATCAGGAAAATAAACTATTCTGAATTTTCATATCTTCATATGGCCTCAATATGTAAAAATAATAAAAATATAAACATGAATGATCATATTGTTATTTTAGTTTTTCATCACCATTATGAAATATATGAGATAATTACGAGTAAAGGTTTGTTTTGGCTCACAGTTTTAGAGTTTCCATTTCAAGGTCAGGCAAATTTGTTCTCTTGGGTCTTCTGGTGAGGGACCAAACTATAGCAAATGGGAAATATTAACACATTATTCTCAGAAATATAAAATATTAAAATGATCAAGGAGAGACTATTTGTAGTAAATTGAAATGTATGTGGAATTCTACAACTACAAACTTTATGCATCTTCATTTCATATAGAGAATTTACAAAGATTAGTCCTACACTGTTCGTCAATAAAGTGATTTAATACATTCCAAAGTTTTGAATTCATAAAGAACATGTTTTCTGACCTCAGAAATCAATAAAAACAACAAAAATCAGAGAACACAGCAATGCTTGAAAATTAACTAAGAGGAGCCTGCCAGGAATTAAAGGTCATGGTGCTTTCCTGAACAGAGTGTATATTAACTCAATTCTGTGCAAAACAGAAGGGGCAGGAGAGGGAAAGGAGAGAGAAGACAAGACATACATCTCTCAAGGTGATGTACAGTGAGAAGTAAAACTTAAAATGAATAATAATAATTGCTTTTCCTCAGGATTTTTCACTATTTCTGATTTTATTCTTTTATTTTCTGAATCCCGCTTTGGTTGCCATCATTTAAAAAATATTTCTGAGTTCATTGTTCAAGGGAGGAGCCTCAGACTGCATGATTCAGTAAGGTTCTAGCTTCTGATTTCATGAAGGAAGGCTATAGCTATGACAGGTGTCAACTTACTTGATTACTACATTTTTCATGTGATACCATTGCCCACTTATGTGGCAGATATTACATGGGGATGTTCCTCTCCTCTGAGATTTGTCATTGGAAAACTCAGCCTCTGGGTCTCTTATGTGTTGGATGACCCTTCAGCATGCCAACTGGATTTCTCTCAGTCCTGGACCCCACAGCCTACTCTACTCAGGCATTCTCTTTATCCTTCTAGTAAGTGCCTTTTTGGATAAATTATCTCCCATAATGACTAAAAGTATGGGAGAGTGGGAACCACACTTGGGAACCACATCAAGTCTATGGGAGACTGGCCCTCAACCCCTCTTGTCAGGAGAAATAAAATTTACTTTTATCTGTCTCTTGACTCAGTCACCAGAGGCTGTACTAGCCACACCTTTGCCATTAGACTTTTTCAGGTGTGAGTCTTTTATATTCACTATATAGCCCCAAACTCTGGGGACACCTGTTAAATTGTTCATATGGTTCTCTGAAGTCCCTTTCTATAGACTTGGTTAAAGACAGAAAATTCTTCATCTCACTGATAACTTTCTTCATGTGGATTATCTCTAGTCTCTTCTGATCCACCTCCAGCACCCTGTCATTACCAAAAATGTAAGAAATCCACATGCCAGAAAAATGGTAATTCAATTTGTTAAGCTGTCAAGAGCACATATTTTAGCACCTGAAGCAAACATAGGAGATTTTCTGAAATTCTGTGGCAACAGCAAACAATAATTAGCTTCCAGTTAAAAATATTAATATACATAGGAAAGATGGTGGAATGAGATGTACATCACTACCCTAGGTGCATGTATGAAGACATGAATGGTGTGACTCCACCTTGTTTACAACCAGAGAAAGAAAAAATTGTGCTCCATATGTGTACTGTGACTTGAAATGCATTCTGCTGTTTTAGAAAAAATTTAAAAAACATTAATATACAAGCATGAATGAATATGTAATACATATAAATATTAGTGATATTACCTTAGCATATGCATATTTTATATGCTATTACATTTATATTTATATGCAACCCAACATACAGCCTCCTACAAATGCACACATACATATACACAGTGTTGATATGCTAGTAATATTTGAAACTTCTAGGTAATGAATTAGCATATTTCACAAGCTATTTTAAATAAGTTTTATGAAATATTATATAGCTATTATCATTATAAAGCTCAAAACCAGTTATTCTGCCTGAATCCTGATTTTTCAAGAATAAAGATTAAATTTTAAAGCACACAAATATAGTTGATATAAGGATCATTTTAAAGGGTATGCTATGGTTTTCATAAGTATTACCCAAGGTCCATGTTTTAGTAGTTTGATCCTGAAGATGACACTATTCGCAGATGGCAGAACCTTTAGGAGGTGGGACCTTCAGGAAGGTTTTTAGGTCACTGGTGATGTGACTTCAATGTAATTGTGATTCCTGAGTTTGACAGTCTCTCCACTCCCTGGCTTGTGGTGTAAGTGTATTGCTCTAGTACGTACTCTTGCCATGATGCCAAATTAATGAGGCTAACTGATCTGGAACCTTCAGAACTATAAACTAAAATAGGCTTTTATACTTGATAAGCTCATTTCCTCAGGTAATTCATTATAATGATGTAAAGCTGACTAATATAAGAAATTAATTTCAAGAAGTAAGGACTTTAGCTTTATTCTTAAAGATATGGAGAAGTTTTTAGAATTGGGTAATGAGAGGAGTTTGGAAGAATTTGGAGGAGGAGGCTGGAGAAACTTAATGTTTTAAGTAGAGTTTGATGAGAAATTCTGGTAAGGACTTGGAAGCCAGAATGCTGATACAAAGTACAAAATAACGGTCATAATGATAAGGTTTCATATGGAAATGAGCATTCTATTTGGAATTGGATGAAAGGAAAACATGTTACACCATGGCAAAGAAATTAGATGCATTTTGTCCATGCCCTGATACTTTGAGGTAGTCCAAGCTTAAAGGTGATGAATTAATTTGTCTGGAAGAAGAAATTTCAAGATTTTACAGCATAATAATTACTAATTACTTCTGTTCAGTTTTATAGTGAGAATTAGGAGCAAAAAGGATCAGAGCAGAAAGACTAGGAAAATTTGCAACTTGGCCAGGAGAGGAGTACTTGTAAGGGTGAGGCCAACTGCTTTGAATCTGGACAATGGGAAAGATGTCTCGAGGGTATCTCAGAAATCTTCAAGATATCAGAGAATAGGAAACTTTCTTCAAAGACTTTCCATGGAAAAATCATTTTAGAACATAGGCTTGAGTTACCATGTATGCCCATGACTACCTCAGAATTTATAGCTCATGTTCAGCTGGGAAAGCATTCCTGGTTGTAGCCAGATTTCAAATGGGCCCAGATGTAGTTTATGCCAGTGGCAGACTTTGGTGTTGTTTACATGATGCTGGTTTTGTAGAATGCAAGAATTATGGGGCCATGATGGCCATAGTTGAGATTTCAAGAAAGTTTAGGAGTCTAAACTGTATGCTGCAAGGTTCTCTGCTAGCAGCCCCCAATGGGGCTATGTTTAGTAAATTTGTGGGAGTGAAGCTGTAATGGAGACACAAGGAAGAGAGTGTGCCAACAAAATGCAATGTCCGCTGATTAGAGCTGTAGGCAGCATGCAAATCCAGCCAGAGAAAATGGCCATGTAGCCTGCAATCAGCAAAGTCACTGATGGGGCTGCCCAAGCCACATCCTATCTCAATATAAATAGGATTCTGGAAATGGAGCTTTAGGATTTAATATCTGCCCTGCCCAGTTTCAGTCTAGGGGCTTATCTCTCTTTCATATTCCCATTTTTGGAATAGGAATGTTTACCATCTGCTGGTCGAACCACTGTATGACTGAACTTGTTTGTTCGTTTGTTTATGTATTTATTTTTGGTTTGGGGGATTGAGCCCAGTGGTGCTTAACCACTGAGTCACATCCCCAGGTCCCCTTTTTTAGGTGGTAATTTTTAATTCATTCTTTTTAGTTATACATAACAGTAGAATCTATTTTGATAAATTTCTATAAGCATGGACTATATCTTATTCTAATTAGGGTCCTAGTCTTGTGGATATACAAGATGATGAGATTCACTGTGGTATATTCATATATGTACATAGGAAAATTATGTCAGATTCATTCTAGTGTCTTTCCTATGCCTATCCCCACTCCCTTCCCTTTATTCCCCTTTGTACAATCCACTGAACTTCTATACTTCCCTCACCTCCACTTGTTGTGGGTTAGCATCCACATATCTGAGAGAATATTCAACCTTTGTTGTTTTGGGATTGGCTTAGTTCACTTAGCATAATAGTCTCCAGATCCATCCATTTACCCGTGAATGTCATAAAGTCATTCTTCTTCATGGATGAGTAATTTTCCATTATATATATCACAATATATACCACAATTTCTTTTTCCATTCATCTGTTGACGGGCATTGAGGTTGGTTCCATATCTTAGCTACTGTGAATTGTGCTACTATAAACACTGATGTGACTGTGTCACTGTAGTATGCTGATTTTAACTCCTTTGGGTATATACCGAGGAGTGGGATAACTTGGTCAAATGATGGTTCCATTCTTGTTTGGTTTTTGTTGAATTTGAGGAATTTCCATACTGCTTTCCAAAGTGGTTGCACTAATTTGGAGTTCCAACAACAAGGTATGAGTAAACCCTTTTTCTCACATCCTCACCCAGCCCTTTTTAGTTTTTGAGACAGGGTCTTACTAAGTTGCTTGGGCCCCCCTAAGCTGCTCAGCCTGTCTTTGAATTTGCAATCCTCCTGCCCTAGTCAACTAAGCTGCTATGATTACAGTTATGCACCACCACGCTGTGACTTGTTTGTTTGTTTATTTACTTTCACAAGTGCTGATGGTTGAGTTTGTCTTGAGTCTTAGAGGAGACTTTGAACTTGGACTCTTGAGCACAGCTGGAACAGTTGATGTGGGGATAGGATAAATGAATTTTACCTTGTGAGATGGACATGGACATTGGGGCCAGGAGCAGAAGACTATGATGTGTGTGAGTGTCACAGAAAGATTCATGAGTTAGACTTAGTCCTCAGTGTGGTGCTATTGGGAGGTGGGAAAACCTTTAGGAGGTGCACCCTTATGGCAGATCCTTAAGTCACTGGGGGTGTGTCCATTAAGAAGATCCTGGGACATGAATCTCATGGTTGTTTTGTTTTGTGGCTCATGTTAAACAGTTTGCTCCTCCACGCACCCCTGCTACATGGTGCTGCTCTTGCCAGAGCCCAATTCAATGGGCTACCCAATTTTGGATTGGACCCTGTAGAATTACAAGCCAATATAAACCTTTTCTCTCATCTTATTTTTCTTTGTTTATTTATCAGTCAATTTATTTTGCAGTACTGTGGATTGAATGCAAGGTCACTCTACCACTGAGCTATATCCAAGGCCTTTTTATTTAGTCTGAGACAGGGTTTTGCTAAGTTTCTGAGGCTGGCCTCAAACTTGTGATCCTCTTGCTTACCCTTCCAAATCACTGAAATTACAGGTATGTGCCACCACAGCTGAACCCTAACCTTTTTTCTTCATAAGTTAGTTACCCAAGATATTTTATTATAGTAATGCAAAGCTAATGTAGCACTTAATGTGTTAGTTAAGAACATCAACAACGATAGACTCAGAAAGCACACAATTTAACAAATTTGGGTTTAATCATCATGAAATTGAGTCAGTTACTTTGGTGTCTGTAGCAAAATATTTTCACTAGAAAAAATGAACCTACCATTCTACTGTCAGGCATATGTTGATTTGGACCTTAATCTCTGGTCTATACAAAATTATAAACAAACCAGAATTAAAAACCTAAAAATTATAAATAGTACCATGTGTACATAAAGAAATACCAAGGTTTTCTGAATTCTTTAATTGATATTGCCTTGATATTTCCATTAAGATGAGAGGTTAACAGAAAAAATAACAGGTTAACAGGAAACAAAAAACAAACAAAAAACACCGCTGTTACACTAACATAATGATTTGACAAGAATTCTTTAATAAAAGAAGCAATACATAATGTATTCCATATGAAGACAATGCTCAACATCACTGGAAAGTTTTTTTAAAAAAGAACCCAGAACAGCAAAAGCTATCCTTAAAACATAATAAGTACAAATGCCTTCTTTTACCTACAAATTGGCCTTCAGAGCAAAGGTAGGCTGAGATGGGCACTTTATACACTGCTTAAAGGAGTGTAAATTGCTTTATCTCTCCTGAACAGCAATTTGACAATCAAGAACTTGAGAATGCTTCATTACCTCTGCCCCAGTAATCGTACATCCAACATGAGGAAATAATCCTAAATGAAACCTTATGAATAAAAAATATGTTGTAAAATTATTTATTTATGATAGTGAAATGTCTAATAAGAACAAGATGCTTAATTAAATTGTTATACTTACATTACAAATAGAATAGTAAGCAACCATTGAAATATAAGATAGTACTCATGATAAAATTAATAATAATGTACAAAATTGTACAAAAACGATGATTCCCAGTAATCAACAAATATTTCCCTTAACTGCTGGCTGAAACCAGTATAGAACTTCTGTAGAGGAGGATCTCCTGTATGAAAACCCATTGGTTAGCTGAGCACTGCGGTAGCTCTCAGTGGCTGAGGCAGGAGGATCACAAGTTCAAAGCTAGCCTGGGCAACTTAGGAATACCCTGTCTCAAAATAAAATAAAAAGAACTGAGGGTATAGCTCAGGGGAAGAGTACTTGCCTAGCATGTGTGAGGCCCTGAGTCCAATTATTAGTACCAGGGGCGAGGAATAGCCATTGACCTTCTCACAGATAAATTTAATAAAATAAGAATTAAAAGAGAATTACAAAATGTAAGAACTAGTCCCTAACTGAACAACGATACAGAACAACCAGAACAACCACCAAGGAATCGGATATAATAACTTGTATAGAAACAGGGTAAAATTTATCTTTGAAGAAATAACAAACCATTAAAAATGAAAAGTTGGAAAAAAATCTCAAATAGAATCCCGAGAGTAAAATATCGTACACACATCGCACATACACACAATACAATAGCACACAATGCAAAAAAATCCGAATGCATATATTAACATTTCTAGAGAACTAATACATTAAATGATAGCATTGAATTTTGGATGACATATTCTCTTAAGATGATCTTTTATATTTAATAATATTCTTTATCTTTGAAATTTAAAGAGAGAATTGGGTTCTGGAAACATCTACTTAAACAAGGCTTACCTAAGTTTAGAATCATCTGAAAATATTCTAAAATACTCCTTTATCTGGTCTTAACACTCTTATTTCAAATTTTCTCCTCCTTGTGTGCTGACAGCAGAATGATAGGAGCCGTGCTGTTTGTATTGGTAATCTGCACTCAAGCATTCCCATGGCTTAGGGCCTTGTTTTGAGCCATCATGAATGTCAAAATTGATTCTGTCCAAGGATGGCATTAGAGGACTTTATTATGACCTCCATATAAAAAGTAAAAGTCCACAAATACTGTCCTTGTAAACCCTAACTTGGTAGAGTTGGAACATCTGTGACAAGTCTGCACTGTAAGCAGTCACCTCTAATCCAGTTATTCCGTATGTCTAATCCAGTTACTCATTTCATATTGAAATGCAGATATCTGAACTACATAACAAGCACTTTTTTGGTTTTTCACATGTTCAGTAAGAAGCCTTAGATAAAATATGCAAATGATTTAGAATAGTATTGACCTATGATATTAAGCTTTCAAAAACACATATTGAATAAATAAGCAGTACTTTCTGAGCATAAAGATAGCACTAATTTAGATTTTTGTAATAGAAAATCATATCTACAGAAAGGGGGAAAAACTCTAACATTGT
Organism: Geosciurus inauris; assembly: GCA_004024805.1. Classification (NCBI taxonomy): domain Eukaryota; kingdom Metazoa; phylum Chordata; class Mammalia; order Rodentia; family Sciuridae; genus Geosciurus; species Geosciurus inauris. The sequence goes on along the minus strand of PVHX01004482.1, from coordinate 17,666 downwards.
TAGTAACTGTGACAGATGGCTCATAAATGTTATTTAACTCCACAATGATGTTAAGTTAATATTATTTTACAAACAGGGAAACCAAGACTTAGTGGTTGAGTAATGTAGTAAGTCAGAGAGAACTGTAGTTCATGACTCCAAACCAGAACTGTGTGTGACCATAAATATTTTTGCTCTTTTTAATAAAATACACTTCCTTACAATTTTAATACAATTCACAAGTCCTTTATGGTTACCTTCTGAATAGTGCTGAAGAACTTGAAAAAGATAAAACAAATATTATGTTATTTACCTATATAATCTGAAATTCAGGGTGGCTCTATAGTGATTGTAAAGACCTTAAACTCCTAAAAATTCAGAGCAGATTGTGTTGAAAATCCTAATCAGGACATTCATATAAAAGTAGTGTTACCAAAGTCCTAGACTAGAGGGGACTGATTTGGGGGAGTTCCAACATATCAGATTCAGTGCTAGCCCCCCAAACCAATGAAAGAATAATGCAAAGGCAGGAAAGGAATTTATTCCATTTGCCTGGATTTAGAAAACAAGGGGTCAAGTGTCCTCAGCCCTGTCCTTGGGGTATAGGCATGAGCTTTAGGTTGAAATAGAAGAATTAAGACCCAGCAATAGACATGTATAATTAAGCAATCTTAGTCAAATTGTGGTCTGTTTCATCATTATCTCAGCTGTGAGGCCAGAGGTGAGGGAGTGTCTTATCACTTGACAGGGCATTTGGCTCCCACTTAGTAAAGAGGACAGTCCCATTGGTGGAGGGTTGATCTGCCTGCAAGGTTCACTGTTTCTGGTAGGTTTAAGACGATGGCTGACGACTTCTATGCACCACTTTAGGGGTGTGGAAAAGGACATCATAAAAGCTGGCTGTGGATTATCTGTTGATTTTATGTCCCTGTGAATCTTGAAAATACCTTAGTTACTTTATCTTAGTGTCTTCAGTTTTGAAGGGGGAGAATTACCAGCTTAAGATGTATACTCTATACATGATTGATACATGGATTTGAAAAGGAATCAGTACCAAAGTTTAAGGTAATGAAGAAAAAATATACAAGACAAAGGCAGAAATAGTAAGCTAGTATCCTGCTTTTAGTTACCCATTTTACAGGATCAAGTCAAGAGTTAGTACTTTTTATCAAAACAGCTTCTAAGTCTGTGTTATAGTAGCACAATTATGAAGGACAGAAAATGCATATCCTTGGAAGGTCCCTTAATGTAAATGTGGAGTTTAAGACAAAATGGTACTCTGAGATTTGGAATGGGAACAGTTGAATGGTATCCCTGAGAATATTTGAATCTGCAAATTTTGCTGAACCCTCCTGTCAGGTATAAGTATCCCCTTCCCTATTGACAGAGGAAACAACTTTCTGTTGCCTGGAGATTAGAGGATCATCTGAATGGAAGTAGATGCATAGCACTATGACACTCATTCTTTTCAAGGTCCATCCTCCACCTCTCACTGCCTACGGGGAGTGCTAAGTTTGAGCATACACTTCGCAGAGAAGAATAAGCTAAGAACTTATTTAGGAAAACAAACAAACAACAACAACAAAACGCCTGTTTGGATTATAGGTCCCCAAATTATACAACAGTGATTAGCAAGTGAATCCATGTTATGCCTTAAGAGGTTAGAACAATGAGAGGTTTCATATAACGATGTAGTCAGAAAAAAAAAAAAATCATTGACTTGGATGTTGGAATTGATCCTAATAGTTTTTTTGGTCCAAATGATTTTTTATGATTTTTTTTTTTCATGGTGGTCAACAGTAAGAAATGTGGAAACTCCTAGATAAGACAATTTTGGAAAATTGTAGTATATTGAATGGCTTCAATATACTTTCTCTGTATTGTCAATACAGAGAAATATCTAATTGAATTCCTGAGGAGGTTCTGGGAGGTAATTTCTACACAAGGCTGTATGGAATGTACTGTTGATGGGGGTATTAGCATCTTTATGGAATTTAGTGGAGTAGCTACTCTCTGCAGACTAGGGTTGAAATTTTGATAACACTGCTATGCCAACAGGCTCCCTATTATCTGTGGGGTTGATATGATTCCGCAATGGCAGAGGCAAGTTGTATGAGATTCCTGTAAAATACTTCAAGTCCATATTTAGAATCAAGATGAATTCACTTGCAGAGATCTATGGAGATGTGGGGATTGGTGGAACTTGGGGCTTGTAAGTTTTCTGACTCTGTGTCTACTTCATCTATATAAGCAGAAAAAAAAAACAGTGAATAAGGAGAGTATTGAAGTAATCTACTAACATGGAAAAATCATAGCCTATTATCAGTTTCCAGATATCATTCAATTTAAGCCCATTAATGGGGCTTAATGGGGAAGCAAAGCCTGCTTGAGAAAATAAATATCCTGTGAATATTATTCTTTGAGTTTAGCATTTCTCAATTTATTTTTTTAATTATTGCTGTCTTAAGGAGCCTGTTTAGACATTTTTATCCTAATTACTCCTCCATTGTCATGATATTTTAACTCCACAAATAGTGATATATTTGCCTATGTATTGTATTCAGGGCCAGCTTCATGAGTGTAGGACCAGTGTACTGTACCATGTTGAAAAGGGACACCTCTTTGGAAGGGCCTGTGATTGGTTTAATGCTCTTCTGTGGCTATCTTGAAATCTCTAAGTATTTTGTCTTTGAATTTGTGTTTTATAAGTGAAGTGCCAAGGGGAAAACATAGCCTATACATGAGCCAAGGAAATATGTGGAAAACTCAGGTTTCCCACTCCTCATTTGCATGGTATTCAAGAGGAGCATATAATTACAGTGAGCTGGCTGTATAGATGAGTTTAGTAAGACTTAAAATAAGTACAAAGTGGCAGTTGTATGAGATTCCTGTAAAACACTTCAAGTCCATATTTAGAATCAAGATGAATTTACTTGCAGAGATCCATGGAGATGTGGGGATTGGTGGAACTTGGGGCTTGTAAGGGTATCACTGAGAGCCCCAAGATGACAGATTTTCTGTTAGAACCAGATTAGAAAGAAGTTGATGACACTTTTAAGAAACAAGTAAATGTTCACAGTTGGTTCTCTGTGTTTGCCAACTGCTCATATGAAAATGGAGACACAAAACAAAGGGAAAGCAAACCTTTCATTTTATCCTTCCTATCTCATCAGTAAGTCAAAGGTAGAGCATTATTAGAATATACACATATCAAGAAGTAAAATAATAGTCATATTTGCTTTGTGCAATATTTCTAGTGTTGTGGCAAACAGGAAATATATATGCATATATGATCTATGAAATACAAGTTGTATAATTTTAGAGTTTCCACATGTAAGATAAATGTTCTTTTATTTGCATTTAAAACTGTCATTGCATAATATAGAGATATGTGACAAAATTCACCCAACAATTTAAAGTCTTAATTTTTCTTTATTTTGAATGACATAAATAGCAAATAAATACTATGTATGGCAAGTAAAAATCCAGAGTATGGAAGAAAAGCATATCTGATATTTTAATACCTTCAGTAATACTTTTTTTTTTAAATTAAACAAAGTGCCCTACATTTTCAGTTAGCACATGATCTCACAAATTATGTAGCTGGTCCTGTGTGTATATTTGATCTCTCTACCTAATATCAACTTACCATCCATCAGTCTATCTGTATATCAACCATCTATCTAATCTTGCTTAAGTATAAGAAGCTTTGCCAACCCATCTCCTCTACTATCAAAAAACAATTTTTATATCCTTAGGGGTGCTATCACCCCTGTTGAAAATGCACGTGGTTGTATTTCCACTAATCTCTTCAGCTATTTGGCAGAACAGGAAAATATTGTGAGAACTTTAATGTGGGATCTGAGCCGACACTGACATCAAAGACATGAGGTGTCATTTTTGCCCTCTGAGTAGAGATGGAGCTTATGGAGGGACAGTGGCCACCTCACCTGGGCCTTTCCTGAGCACTGACCAGTATGGTAAGCACATTGCTTTCTCTGCTTCCCTGACTCACTTTGCTTTCCATACATCCCTCACAATACACTGGGATAGTATATTATAAGAGTGTTAGAATGTAAGCTTTAGCTTAAACTATGTTTCCATTCTGCATTAATTAGTTTCTTTTTTAATCTTTCATAGTGCTTAAAATTTCTCTGATGACTTACTCTTTTCAACTTTCAGCTCTTCTTAATTTGTGATTTTCAGTTCTTGTGACCAATGGAGAATGCTGAACCCAGTGACTCTCAATGTAAAGAATAGAAAGATGTTTGGTAAAATTCATCCCAAAATTTTGTGTTTCTTCCCTATGTTTAAAAAGTGAGGTGGCAAGAAGTCCTCAGATAAATGATACAAAATTATACTTTGTTTCAAATCACTGGGGCCAGAGAAGCAAGTTCTGTTTGGGTGAGCTCACTTTTTACAATGATGCTGGGATCTAGGGATATCCTTATGTCTCCCGACCTGGCTGTTGTGGTCTGGAGTTGCTGCTTTCTCAACCTCTAATAGGTGAGTGAGGAAGACAATGATTTATACAGGACAAAATGGAACAAAACAGTGGAAAGGGATGGAATGTGATTGTTCTCATTTATCATCAGTAACTTCTCCTTTACTATGCTATCACTTACTTTCTACGTCTTGCTTTCTTAAGAGTTTTCTATTTTTTTTAAGTGTTGCTGTAATCTGGGATACTAGACCCTTCCTGTAATTTCAGCAACATTACCAGCATTGGAGTATGTAGAAGGAGAGCCCATATTAGTTTTCCAAAGATGCAAAGCTATTGAATTTAAAATTTTTAAACACCAAGCAAGGGGGCAAGGAAAAATAATTTATAATGCCATGTCCTGTTTGTTTCTCATTATGCATTTAACTATTAAAAAGAAGGCATATTGAAATAAGCTTTAGTTTCTTCTCAGTTTCTCATCAGTCTTCAGGGTTACTCACTTTTTCTGCTATAACATTATAATAAAATTTAATAGCTAAAGGAAAAAAGATTGCTTGATGATGATGAGAAAGTCAATACATTTTCTATCTATATTTTATAGCAAAGTTAACACAGGTTAAATGCAATCCTAATTTCATGTAAAATAATCAACAAATATTAATCATATGATATTAAAGATTGAGAAGAAGTTAAAATATACATATATCTTTAAAAAATCTCCCCAAACCTTAGAATGCATTATAAATTCATTGTATAGAGAGAAGATAAATGACAAGAACAAAACTAAAACATGTTTTCTGAAGAAACACTGACGAATGAAGAAATATGAAATATTAATTATGAAATATTTGGGATACTTTATCTTAAAATATCTTTTTTATGCCATCATTTTTCCACATATAAAGAAAATGCAGAAACTATAGCATCCTAAAATTGATATTCTTGAAGAACTTCAATGTGGTTGCTCTTACTCAAAATCTTATGTTAGAGTATTTCAAATCTATAAACATACATAAACTTAATATAATAATAGAATTATTATAGTTTTATTATGATTATTCAAAATTTTCCATTCTACATTAAAATCTTCTATCTATCCAGACTTTCCTGTATATTTATAGTTACTACCCAACTATAATATTATATGAGTTAGAATTTAAAATTTCACTTTAATACAACTTTATAGAAGCATAGTGGAAAGGCAAATAGGTTGTGAAAATCATTTCCTACATTTCAATAATAAATATGAGGGAATTTTGGATTATTCTTGATTTTGTGTTATCTGTTTATTATCCTCCACAATCAATGTCTTCACTGACTTTAAGCTTTTTGAAATGCTGAGTCACCACAGTACATAGCTAAAATAGCTTGCAAGTTTATTTAGCCAATACTGACTTAGGTTATTTTTAGCAACTTACTTCTTTAAACAATAGGTTTAAAGAAGTTAGGTTTCTTAAGTAGCCATGAGCTTTATGATCCTTTGGGAAAGCTATGCAATCTGTTAAAAGATTGTGTATATAGAAATAAGATCAGTCTAAAAATAATACTTTACTTCTATGATTTGATCAGTATTTTCTACCTTTTCCACATTATTGTGGTTCAAGTGTCTCAAAAAGAAAGAATAGAGAAATGTAATGCAGCTTGCATCCTGTGTAAGATCATGAACGGCTAATGGTCAGTTAATAGTTCTGGGGGACTTGATGCTCCTGTCTTACCTGTGCCAGCCTTACGCCCATCCCCACTCCATTCTCATTGTGTCCATGTTGTTTCTTCATTAATTTCACATTCACTAATTGCATAGTTCAATTGATACAAGCACAAATTTGTGTCTAATTGCTGTTTGTATCAACTTAAAAGTGTCAGATAAGAGATTATTGCAGACATTAAAATAGATAATTCAAGCAGTAAAAGCATTGAATAGTTTTTTTCTTCTTTTCTTTCCAATAAATGTAAATAGGCTGCTTATTGTAAGTACAAGAAAAGACACTAATTTTGTATAATTTCAGTGTATGTTCAGAAAATTCCTAAAATTCAGGAACTGGTGTATTATTCTTAGTAACTAGGTTACATTAAGCATATTTTGTATGAAGTCTTTCATAACTTTGGCTAGTTTTGAATATCCAGATTATTTTATAAAATTTAGGAGGATGCCAGGTGCAGTGGCACACAACTGTAATCCCAGTGGCTCAGGAGGCTGAGGCAGGAGGATCAAAAATTCAAAGTGGGCCTCAGCAACTTAGTGGAACCCTGTCTGAAAATGAAAAAATAAAAAGGACTGGAGATATGCTTCAGTGGTTAAGGGCCCCTGGATTCAATCCCTGGTACCAAATTTTTTTTTTTAAATTTAAAACAAAAATTCAGAGGTTTCTTTAATTAACATGATTATATATAACTCAGGAATCCTATGAAAATACAGATTCTATTTTTATAGTATTATAATAGGATTTGTGTGTTTTCACTATATTTCTAAGAATTTTCCTGCTGGTGCTGATGTTAGCGGTCCATAGATCCCAATTTACATACTTAGGTCCTTCAGCATTTATGGCCCGAATGATAAAAAAAATTTCCTTTTATGTTTTTACCTATTATTTAATATCCATTAAAACTATCTCACCTTTGAAAAAAATTATTTCTATTAAGCTTATCAAAATTAATTTTTAAATATTTCTTTATCAATTATATTATTGGCTTAATAAATATACATAAAATAACTGTATTTGTTTGCTTAATAAAAACTGTGGATATTTTGAAAAAAGCCTACAAGTTGACTTATTTACTTGTTTAACCAACTCTATGTCCAGCTCTGAGATTCTAGGAGTAGAATGGTAAAGAGTGCTAGGGTTTTTCACTCATAGGGCTTATAGTCTGTTGTCTAGACCTAAGAAAGTAAATGGGTTTCTAAGTACTCTTTTTTTTTTTTTTTTTTTTACTGGGAAGTGAACCCAGAGGTGTTTAAACACTGAGCAACATCCCCAGTCCTTTCTTTGCATTTTGTTTAAAGACAGGGTCTCATTAAGTTGCTTAGGGCCTCTCTAAGTTGCTGAGGCTAGCTTTGAACTCATGATCCTCCTGCATCAGTATCCTGAGCCACTGGGATTCCAGGTGAGTGCTACTGTGTCTGGCCTACTAAATGCTTTTTGATTGCACTGATGGCTCAAAAATCCCTCAAAGGGCTGAAAATGCTTTAATGTATATGTGTACCTCTGGGTTTTCCCAGGTTATGTTTCACTTTCTTACAAACATCCACTAATAGGTGAAACAGGACACTTCAAGGTTAAGAAGAAAATAAATTAGTCTTGATCAAAATGCAGAGTATGAGTACACCAGTAAAATATTTGGAAAAGATTATAGAATGATAAAGAATATATATAAGGCCATTGAACAGTTGTGCAGGGATTTAGCTTCTAGAGACGGGCTCAATGGAGAAAGAATGAATACAACTAGAAAAAACTATAAATTCATTTCTCTCTTGAATGAATTGTGAGCTTTATTATTATTAAAAACTGTTTTATACAAGACACCATACAAATAAAGCATAATAACCTTAGAAAGGGTTTTATTGCTGTAAAGTAGGTAATAGAGATTGTATTTTACATATTATTCTGAACCCTGTTTTTTTTTCCACTAATGGGAGACTCTTCTCATATATTCCATTTTTTCCCCCTATGTGTTAGTAACTTAATGTATCTGTTTAACCTCCTAATGAGCACTTTTTGGATTATTTTCCATTTTAAAAATATTAAGTTGGGCATGGTGGCACACACCTGTAATTCCAGTGGCTCGAGAGGCTGAGACAGGAGGATCCCAAGTTCAAAGCCAGCCTCAGGAAAGGCAAGCAACTCAGTGAGATTCTGTCTCTAAATAAAATACAAAATGGGGCTGAAGATGTGGCTCAGGGTCTGAGTACCCTGGTACCCCCCCCCCCAATTCCACCAAAAAAAAATACTCAGTACTCAATTGACAATTGCTAACACATTATTTTTCTCCCATTTTTGTATTTCTGTATGGTAAATTCCTTTAAAGAGAACATCTTTGTATTAGTTTGGTACAGTTGCCACAACAGGGAACCATCAACTGGGTAGTTAAAACAACATAGATTAATTTCCTACGAGTCTGGAGGTCAGAAGTCAGAAATGAAGTTGTTGCCAGAGTTGGTTTTTGAGGCTTTTCTCCTTGGCCTACATATGACTGTCTTGTCCTTGGGTTGTTACAGGGTCTTTCCTCTGTGCTTGTCTGTGTTCTAATCTATTCGCACAAAGATATTGGTCATATTGAATTAGAACTCACCTTAGTGGCTTCATAATAACTTAATTACCTCTTCAAAGAAACTATGTCCTTAAATAGGCACACCCTGAGATACTGGGAGTTAAGGCTTCAACATATGAATTTGGGGGGCAGTGCAATTCAGCCCATAATAGTCTTGATCAAATGCTTTCTACATTTTGATTATTTGCTAATTTCCCTTCACATAAATGACATAAATTTTCCAACCATTTTTTCTCTCCATTTTTTAAATCATCACTTGCTTTTTCCTTTTATGTTAATTGAACATTTGAATTTGTATCTGGCACCAAGTGAAGGAATTTAGGTTTAGTGTTGAAGATAATGGACAGTCATATTACACCGTTGATCACTTTGTTCATTAGGAAGATTATAAATGGGAATGTTTTCAGGATGCATTGCACTGAGGAAAAACTGGAAATGAGTTGAATCTAGTTGTATAGCTCTTGTCACCCTTCATGTTTTAAGTAACAATAGATTAAATGAGGTAATGACAGTACGAATGACACAGAGGCTAATGGTAAGAAGGAAGAACAACAGGGATGGAATTACCTCCACAGAAATGGCAATTTTGTTTTCCAAAACATATTTTGGAACAGATGATCAATATGGGTTTCAAGACAGCTTATGCTTCAGAGCACTAGCTATGAATCATTCCAGAAAGTTCTAATATGTCCTTCCAGTTAGGAATCCTGAGAAGAGGGCATCACTGGTATTCTGAAAAATGAATTGGTGGAACATGTGCAATGAGAATAAAGTCTGTCCAAGTGATAAACCCATCGAAAATTGAACATGATTGGGAAGATGTTTTGCTGTGCCTCAGAGCGACAAATGATTTTCCCCTCAAACAGTAAATCATCAGGAACAGTAAAGGAATCAAACAGAGTGGAGGATCTATGACTGCTTTTTTTTTTTTTTTTTTGATACTGGAGATTGAACTCAGGGACACTCGACCACTGAGCCACATCCACAGCCCTATATCCCCAGCCCTAGTTTGTGTTTTATAGAGAGACAAGGTCTCACTGAGTTGCTTAGTGCCTTGCTGTTGCTGAGGCTGGCTTTGAACTTGTGATTCTTCTATCTCAGCCTCCCTAAGTGCTGGGATTACAGGCTTGCGCCACTGTGCCTGGCTTCTATGACTGCTTTTAAGAACAGTATACTCTAGAGAAAGCATACTGAATGTGAATGCAAGTTCTGCAATTTGTTAGCTATGTGAATGTAGTCAAATCATTTCATCTTTTTGAACTTTAGTTTCCCCAGTTACAAAAGAAGAATTAGAATAAATATTTAAATGCATTGTTGGATTTTATTAAACATTGTGAAATAGCATGAACCACGTGAATGATAGCTTTCATCATTTATATTAAATTAGCACTTCTTTTTTACCTCACAATTCTGAGTTATATAGTCTGCTTCTGTAACTGTCATATAAGCTCCTTCAGATGAGACTTCCCAACTAACTAGGGTGCACTCTTGCCCCAGTGATAGAGGTTTGTACACACTTGCTTTAGAAATGATAATCTTGGAAGTACAGTTAGGCTAAAAGTAGACACATGATATATTTGGAATGCAGGAGAAAGTAGGAGAAACCCTGCAACTAAGAATCTAACACAACTGAGAAATTCATTTTTAAAAAAGGAACTCTATTTTGAAATCAATTATGAGCCCTGGTAGTGTTAACAGAGATGACTGCTCATATACTACACACTCCTTGCTGCTCCTAAAATATTTTTCCTCAAGGTTCATCATTTTGAATACTGGATCTCTTCTGAGGTATATCACTCCCCAAATGATTGACAGTCATTATAGTTCTACCAAGTGTAACTGAAGATAGCAAATATTTTAATAACTGGATATTAATATTAATAAAAATTTCCAGGAGGTGTTCATACATCAAAGAAAGTAATTCTGAAAGCTCATGTATCTAATTTCAGAGAATTCTGAGAATAGTATGGTAACTATTTTCAGTTCTATGATTTGGGAACATTTTTATAAATGTACTATATCTGTGTGTGTGCTCAGGTGTGCATATACACACCATGGATAGATACATAACAAGCAATGCTGAACTGGGTGAGTTATTATTAGAAAGGAGACAGAAGAAAGGAATCTATTTTATTTTTAAGTAGCCAATAATTTTCAATATTTTCATGAACAGAATTAATATATGTTTTGAAATGGAGTAGTGGTATACTCAAAATTTAACAGCAACTATGTCATGCTGTTTCTAAAACAAAATAAACATGACAGAATGTCTCTGAGGTAATGTTAAATTTTTATAAAAATGTTCACAGTAAAGGAAGACATGATAACCATTTCAAGAACTTTTTTGTAGATAAGAGATAAAATCACTTCTTTTTATTGGAAGTTGCATAATGACTCCAATCCCAAACAGTGTTTTCAATGCATTCCTTATAGCCTTTCTGTCAGTACAAAACTTAAAAGAATTTCTTGCCTAGCAGTGTGAGAAGCTCTTCAGCAAAAATGGTAAACGTTATTTAAAAAAATTGAATCTCTGGAAATTGACCTAAGAGCATACAGAAAATGAAGAAATATTAATCAATAAAATCCACTAAAACTTGGTAAGAGCAGAGCAACTCTATGGAATTAGAACTATGACATACTCCTTCCCTCTCTGCTCTCAGCTCAGTAAGATGAAGTTCAGATTCTTAAGAGCCAAGAACAAAGGGGGCCCTCTTTCCCATAGCTATTAATCACAGGGTGAAATTCCCTAAAGGGCTGGTGTCTGAATTTCTCATATTGTACCCAGATGGTTGTTGAGCCTAAAATCCAGGCTTATGTAAGAGCAACCCAGTTTCCCTAGCATTCTGAGCACATTTTCAGGAAATCAAATTTTCTTCTCACCTCAGTAGGGCACCTACAGAAAAACTGAATGAGTTAGACCAACAACTAGAGCCAGATAAAAATGAAGCAAGTAGGCAGTGCCAAAAGAGATGCTGTTTTTAGTGAAAGCCCAGCCTACCTGCTAGCAGTGATGCTCAAACAACAAAACTGATCTGGTCACTCCTAGATAAGATTCAAGAAGTGCTACTTGGTTTGAATCCCTGCCTCAGGCCAATCCTCAAGTTTAGGATCACTCCATACCCTGGAGGTGCCCTGGAAGGAAGAAGACTCCCATAGCAAATTCTAAAAGCTAAGCCACACTTTGAGTTTAAACAGTGTTTCTTGTGGCTGAGAAGACTACCTCCAGACCCTGTCCAGAGTGGGAGAAGACCAAACCTGCAAATAACAATAGCAAATCCACATTTGTTTTTACATACCCAAGAGTTTATAAAGAGGGCTTCCTTGATCGTAAAGACTACTTCCAGACCTTGGACAGGGTGAAATTAGTCCAAAGCTGGAGTAGCAATGACAAATACATAGCAGAGTAGAACAAGGCCAAAGTTGAAAATAACAACAGCAAATAATAAATCCTGGTTCTCACACACTGAGAGCTTAAATAGTACTATCTATGCCTCAAGCATGATTTGCAGACACCACCCAAGGAGGAACAAAACCACCACAATGCCACAAAATACCTGCAGTAGCCCAGCGAGATCTGTGACTATTGCAGTGTCCATCCACCCAGTGTGCTAAACAAGAAATAAAGTCAGCTGCCACACCTGAATTCAGTAGCCCAGATCCTTGCAGAATCTGAAATCAAGTTTTGCATGTCCAGAGACAGTATACTGCACTAAGCAGAATCACAGGTATAAAGAAGGCCTATCACTTTCAAAGAATACCTACAAAGTCAGTAAAGGTGGTTGACTCCACAAATTTGTAACCACCAATGTAAGGACACAAGAGTTAAAATGACTCAGGAAGTAGAAGGAGGAATGTTTCCCAATGTATCTTAGGAAATCATAAGTTTTACTATTACTGAAGTAATAGTAATATTCTTGGCTGTACATACACATAGAAAATATCACTTTAAAATCAGGCATATGACTGGAGAGCATGCTAACTTTTATAGCAGAAATCACTTAAACGCATTTTGAGGAATAACATCTATTTGTCATGATGCTTCAGTTGGCTTAAATCCATCTGACTTAATATAATATTTTGCCTGAACATATTCTCAGTGAATTTTGAATCTGAATTCACTCAAAAACAAACAAAAAAAAGATAAATAATAATTCTCTCACTATTTTTTGAAGGTAGAATTACAAACATATATAACTTTTTAGTCAGTCCCCTAATATATTTTAATGGATAACTATATTTTGATATTCTTGAAAGTAACATTTTGGAGCACAAAACTTTAGTAATAATTATAGAATGACTACTGGTTGCTGTGTACTCGGCGTGCATGTACCATGTACTCTGCTATCACTTTTCCTTGAATCTTCTGTTTTTGACCTTGAAAGTTGCAGGTTTTACAATTTTACTTAATGAACTCCCAACTCTATCCTTTGTCATATAGGAGAAACCCACTTGAATTTACCAAGTCCTCATGCAATGGAGGAGGTAATACAGCAAACAGTGAGCACAATGTGTCTCACTCCCAGCACAATCTCCTGGTCTGTCTACTCAACATGTTGCCATCTTTGCCTGGAATTCTTAAGTGAGCTGTAAGTTTTCTGTTTATATAAGCAGCCCAGTCACAGATATGTTGTAGTGACACTATTCCTGGTTTGTCTGTGGATAATTATTCCAATGGGTAATTATCCCAAAACCTTTCTCTGGTTTGTCTGTTAGCTAGAGAAGAACAAAGAAATAAAAGCTTAAAATTTTTTTTTTTTGTCCTTAAGAAATAATCATGCCTGTAATATGGGGAGATTGGGAAGAAGCATTCTGAGCCAAATCATCTGATTTAAAGTTCCTTCATGGACTTGGGCAGATGAGAAATTATGGGAGTTTGAATATGTCCATGACTTGTATTTTTTAATTATGTGGAATTTTTTACCTAATAATTAGCTTTTATTAAACACTTTTATATGCCCTTTTCTAATCATTATATATATATAATATATATATTATATATATATAAACATTTTAATCCTCAAAAAGAATCCATGAAATACTTACTACTATTATCTTAATATTTTACTAAGAAATTGAGCAACTTGCCTAAAGTCACTCAGTTAGTGGGTAGTAAAACCAGTCAGCCAACTGAATACAGAGTTCTTAAAATGGTAGTCATAATAATTAATAATAATCCCATATACATGTCCACCAGTCTGGACATGAATATAGCTTTATATACTATAAGTAGGCAGAGAATATACTATCCAGGGTAAAATCATTACCCATTTGCAACTCAGAAATTATATTTAAAGGAAAGTTCCATCATGGAAAGAAAATAGACCATTTCCAGTATGTTGAAAAGTGTAGCACAAAACAATGTTACGCATTTCACAAATGACACAGAATTCAAGAACTAGAAGGAAGCAGTAACGCATCTTGAGTACTCTGCTATGTCCTCTGGATGAGTCACCCTTTGATCACTGTACCTTCTTTGTCTCAACATGAAGATGTGTTTGTTTTTGTTTTTTTTACTTAAAGTCTATTTTATCTATTGTTTCTTTAGCTACTCCTACTCTTTTGGTTTCTGTTTGCATGGAACATCTTTGTCCATTTCACTAGTTTCAGTTTATGGTGTGTTCTTACAAATGAAGTATGCCCACCCCTTTAGGCAGCACATGGTTGGGTCTTGTTTTTTTTATCCATTCAGATATTCTATGTTTTAACTGGAGAATGTAATCCCTTTACATTCAAGGAGGTAATTATTGATAGTTAGGGACTTATGACAGCTATTTTATTGATTATTTTAGGGTTGTTTTATAGATATTCGTTCTCTCTTGCTTGGCTGTTTTATTTTGTGATTGGTTGGTTTTTTGAGTGATAGACTTTGATTCCATACTTTTTATCATTTATGTTTTTACCGCACGTTTTGTGATTACAACACGGCTTACATAAAACATCTTCTAGTTATAACACACTTTAAGTGAAAACAACTTTTATCACGTGAAAAACAACAATTTTTATTCCTTCACGTTTTGGTTTTGATGTCACAATTTATATCTTTTTATTTTGTATTTCCCTTAACAAATTATTGTAGCTATTATTATTTTTAATATATTTATTTTTAATCTTTATATGAGAGAACAATGTGATTTACACACCACCATTACAGAACTGGAGTGTTCTGAATGTTTGTACTTTTGTCAGTGAGTGCTATACGTTATGTTTTTGTTACTCATTGGTATGCCTTTCATTCAGCTTGAAGAATTCACTTAAGCATTTCTGTAGGAAAGCTCTAAGAACAGTAATAAACTCCCTCAACTTTAATTTTTTGGGGAAAATATTTTCTCTCTCCATTTCTAAAGGACAGCTTTTCCAAGTGAAATATTCTTGGTTGGCAATTTTTGGTGTTTTTCCTTTAGCACTTTGAGTACATCTGACTCTCTCCTGGCCTGAAAGGTATTTGCTGAAAAGTCCACTGCTGGTCTTAACCACTTTCCCTTATATGTAAATGCTTCCTTTCTCTTACTGCATTTAGGATCTTTCTTTTGTTCTTGATTTTTGACAGTTTGATAACATTATAATATAGTTGGTTTTGATTGAATCTGTTTGGAGAACTTTAAGTTTCCTGGACATGGTTATTCCTATCTATTTTTAGCTTAAGAAGTTTTCTCGTCGGGGCGCATGCCCGTAATCTTAGCAGCGCAGGAAGCTGAGACAGGAGGATTGAAAATTCAAAGCCAGCTGCAGCAATGGCGAGGCACTAAGCAATTCAGTGAGACCCTGTCTCTAAATAAATTAAAAAATGGGGCTGGGGATGTGGCTCAGTGGCTGTGTCACTGAATTCAATCCCTGGTTTTCCCCCCAAAATAAATAAATAAACAAAAAATTTTTTTTCTGCTATTATTTAAGTAAATTTTCTCTTTGAAGTAAACTTTCTCTTCTTTGAAAACTGCTATATATTCAATATTTGCTTTTTGGTTGCAGTCCTATAAGTCCTGTAAGCTTTCTTTATTCCTTTTAATTCTTTTTTCTTTGATTTTTCTTCTGCCCCTATTACCAGGGCCAATTCAAGATTCAGTATCTAGGTATGCTCTAGGGCCAGGCCAGTCCCAGTGGCCCCAGGCTCCTGTCTGCTACTGGGTGTATTCTTAAATAAGTTGTCTCTGAGTTCACAGATTCTTCTTCTGCTTGATCAGCTGTGTTAATGTTCTCTTTTTCATTTTTTAAAAAATTTATTCATTGTATTTTGCATTTCTAGAATTTATTTGGATTTTTTTCTTTTGTGTTTTTTCTATCCTTATTTGTTCATTTTAGATATACATGACAATAGAGTATATTTTGACATATTATACATATCTGCAGTATAACTTGTGGTTATATATGATGTGGAGATTGACTAGTCATGTATTCATATACAAACATAGGAAAGTTTTATCCAATTAATTCTACTGTCTTTCCCATTCTCATTCTTCCTCCCTTCCCTTTATTACCCTTTGTCTAATCCAATGAACTTCTGTTCCTCTTATCTAAATTTCTTGGTTAAATTTCTAATTTTAGTCATTTATTAATTTTCTGACTTCTTTGAATTGGTCCTCTATTTTCATGAAGGTCATTGAACTTAAAGTATTTTGTTTTCTTGGTCAGGCAATGAATATCTGTCTAAGTCCTTAGGGTTACTTACTGTTGCTTTTTAGTGTGGTTGTTACTGTCATTCTTTTCATATTATCATATTTCCTTGATTGTTCTTGATCTTTAGTCCCATAAACTGGGATCTGCACATTTGAAGAAGAAGAAATTATTCCAGGGTCTGATGGAGCAGAACTGGACCCAGACTGTGTTGGAATGTGTGACTGTAGGAGAAAGTCTAGAGGTTGGGGCTGCAAGGATTGACCTAAACTAAAGAGGACTGGAACCTGTGTTCATGGGTGCTAGCTGGTGCCTGATGCTATGGGCCCTAACTAGGGAGACCTGAAGCCTGGGTCGCAGCCTAGAACCTAGGGTGGGCCTACAGCCTGGGGCTACAGAGACCAGCCTAATGAATGGTATACAGAAACTGCCCTGTTCTTGAGGTGGGCCTGAAACCTGAAGCCATGGGAACCAGCTGGGTAATGGAGACAGTCAAGAGTATGGGGCCCTTGGGACTGACCTGCTCCTGGAGTGTATTTAGACAGTGAATCTTAGGCTAGCCCTGTTGTATAGAGGCAGGACTCAAGGCCTGTGCTAGGGCCAAACTGGAACCTGGGCTGTAATGGTTGGCCTAGCACCTGGGAAAGCTCAGTCAGCTGTTACTAGCCTGAAACCTGAGGCTATGGGAACCTGTCTTGTCCTGGGTTTTACTGGGACAGGCTTAGTTTGGGGCCTAGGAGGAAGTCTCATGCTCATTCTGTTCACTCATTGTCCTTCCTCAAGGCAGAGGTCACCTCCCTCCATGCTGTGCTGCCTGGGATTGGAGGAGAGGTGACATGGATGATATAAGATTGTGCTTTCTGCCTTCTTCAGTGCATTTTATTACCGTGATAGCCCAGGTACTGTAATGTCTCACATTTTCCTTAGCTCTTGTTATTTTCACAATACCTTCATGGATAGTTCAAATTGTTGTTTCCGCAGAGAATAAGCAACAAAATCCTTTTGTTCCATCTTGGCCCTTTCTCTATTAATAGGATGAAAATTTAAAGTTTTCATAAGTTTGCTATGGTAGCAATTGACATTTATATTTAGCATATATATTAGTACATTGATTTTTTTCTTCTTAGCAGTTTATCCCTTTCAAACACTATTTTAACTTATAGAATTATTATTTAAAACATGAATTAAATAAAAATTTTAAAATGATTATTGTAGGAAGGAGTGGCATCTTCATCTAACAAATTAATCTTAAAGGCAATGAGATTTAGGAGATATATTTTGTAATAAACTGCTTAAAAAATATTTATTGTTTGCTATTTAAGATTCTGAGCAAGTATAAGTCCAGTCTGTCAAAACTAATGCATGATTTTGT
>PVHX01004481.1:0-125252 GCA_004024805.1 Geosciurus inauris | reverse complement strand
CTAATGTATGAGTTTAGTGCTATGAACTTTCCTCTTAGCACTGCCTTCATGGCATCCCAAAGATTTTGATATGTTGTATTGGAGTTTTCATTTGCCTCTAAGAATTTTTTTTATCTCTTCCTTGATGTCTTCTGTTATCCATGCATCATTCAATAGCATATTATTTAGTTTCCAGGTGATGGAGTAGTTTCTGCTTTTTGACTTGTCCAAATTTATTAAGAAAGGTCATGGGGGCCTTGTCCCTGGCGTTTCCAGAGCAATTATTTTTCATATTAATTTTAAACAAGGACTATTGGAAAGGTGGGGTTGTCACAAAGTATCACTGTGAGCTTTTAAACATATTTCTTCTTTTTAAAAGTAAAATTAACATCTGAAACTAAAGATGGCTTATCTTTAAGTAATGATCAAATGAAAAATAAGAGTATTTTATAAAAGTCCTGCCATGGAAAGGCTGAGTATTGATGTTAAATTCTATCCTTTCTGATTACCAGTGAAAAACTGTAGGGCATGTTTTTAAGGAATAGTATATATACTTATCATTAAATATTTCCTCTCTATGCCTGGTATTATACTTGAAGTTTGCCTTCAGGTTAAGGCACTGCAGGAACAAAGGGGAACATAAGAGGCGTCATGTGTTACCTGATATCTGCCATTTCTTAGAATAATGTATTTCACTAGATTTGCTTTAGAAAAGGGTTCTGAAGGAATGCCACACAGAACAGGCAGGTTTTGGTGAGGGAGGGGAGTTAAATGGGATATCATGCAGAAAACAAACTTAAGAAGGAGGACATCAGAGTGGGCTTAGCTGACGTTGAGCGCCTGAATCCAGGCTATTAAGACAGAAGGTATCAGCAATGAAGGAGAAATCATAAATTAATCCCGAGGCAAAGGTGAAGGTCAAATGGAAGTCTTCATTCCTCCTGAGCTTCACCTTCAACCACCATTCCTGAGACCTTGTCCTTCTTCAGAAATTCACCCTAATGAATAGGTGGTGGGACAATAGCTTCTGTTCTCTCCAAACTGTCTCTTCAGACTTATTTTTCTTGCATCTCCACTGAAGGGTAAGAGATAAGTCTTCTCCTGTTAGCAGCTTTCCAATATAATCAACATCAGGACATATTAGACAATCAGTGATGACTATGTGTTTCAAAGGGAGGATTCGTGGACAGGGCATCCAGCAAAACCAATTTTCCATACAGCAGGCAGTTGTCTTCCTTGTGACTTATGAGATGCCATTGAAATGACCCTGCTCCCAGATTCTCTCCTCCCTCCCATATAGCCTCAAATCCCAATCATTAGAGATTAGTTCCCCTAGATTAAAAGACACAGTTTCTGGGAGTTCCCTTTGAAAATTAAATCCCTGGGTGTGGGAGGCGAATGAGGGTGGGCAGGAGGCAATTCAGCACAAATGAATTCATCAGCAACCAGCGACTTGGTTCTGTAACAGGGCAAAGGCAGTGGTGGATGCAAAATGCATGTTAATGAGCAGAGAAGGGATGAGTCTGGAGAACGTGGTGCCCTGACAAGACAGAAAACAAGGCTCTGCCATGGGGGCCCAGTGTGCTGAGGCCTACCCAGGAGTAAGGTGCCTGATCTGGTGTTTGACAACCCTAGAAAAAACAAGTAGGAGAAAATGAAGAACACTTACCCTTAGTTCACATTTTAGTATATAGTAATCCCTGTCCATAACAATTTAAGTAAAATAAACTTTGATCTCTAATATGGGCCAAGTAGTATGTGAGATGTTTTATAACTTTTTTTTTAGTACTGAGGTTTGAACTCAGGGGTACTCAACCACTGAGCCACATCCCAAGCCCTATTTTGTATTTTATTTAGAGACAGGGTCTCACTGGGTTGCTTAGCACCTCACTTTTGCTGAGGCTGGCTTTGAACTCCTGATCCCCCTGCCTCAGCTTCCCAAGCTGCTGAAATTACAGGCGTGCGCCATCATGTTCCACATTTTATAACTTTTAATAATATGTGTTGGGCACAGATTTCAGTGCTTTTCACATATTAATGGACTAGATTTTTCCAATAAGGCCTTTGTGGTTGGTATGGTTAACATCCATTTTATAGATGGGGAGAATGAGATACAGAGAGGTTAATCAGTCACATAGGTGGTAAGTGGCAGAGCTTGGATTTGAACCTGGGATATCCAGTTCTGTAGTCATGCCTCTGTGCTTTATACATGCAACTTCTTTGAGGAATGATGTGTGATATACCTGTGGCTGTTCCTTCCTTCAAAACTGCATGGAATAAGGTGCTAGTAACCCTAGTAGTACTGAGATCAGTAGTCCCAGTCTTCTCTAACTGAGGAGCTTCTATGGATGAATGACTTTTAGTTTCAAATTGGAATAGTCCCAAGCAAACTAGGATCTTTGGTCCTATGCTAGAACTATGCTTGTTATAAAAATAAGCACAGGTCTGCCCTCATAGAACTTATAATCTAGTGATAAATAATTACATGAGCAATGACAAATTTAAATAAAGATCTGAAAGAAAAGATTCTATGAGACCAAGTAACAGAGGAGCCAGGGGAATAGTGGGGAAGACTTCATCATGCTTATTATCTGCATCTATCTCCAGATTGTAGAAAAGACAGGCAGGGGTTAATTCTTCTCCTTGCATTGTTACTATATGATAAAATCCAAGAAGAGTAACCAAAAATCAGGACTTAAGCCACTAATGCCTCATTTATCCCAGAGATGTATTCACATTACTGTTTAAACCTGCTATATTGCCCTTTTAAATACTTATGCATAGCACATCTGTATTTTTTAATCCTGCTTTAGTTTTTATAATTTACAGCTGCAGAGAGCCCTAGGAGCTATTTTTAAAGAGGATTAAGGTATAGCATCAAGAAGCCTCCATATTTAATCAGCAAAATCCATTGTAGCCGTAGAATTAAAATTAAATATCATTACATGTCTCCCAAGAAGTTTAGGAGAATCTGCAGGTTAAAAACTAGAAAGATTAAAAGCAGCAGGAATGTGGTAGGTGGGTGAGAATTCCAAGGGAGGATCTCTTCTGGGTTTTTATGATTACAAACAGTGCTGTGTCTCCTGCAGGGAGACCTCCCCTCCTGCAGAAGGATGGCAGTGCTAGCAAAACACAGCCTTCTCTCAGCTCTTATTCATTTTCAGGACAGCATTGGTTAGTCATGTGTTCCTGAGAAAAGTGGAACCAGGAGATACCTTAATTGCAGGTCAAATGAGGTGAAGAATGAATAAAAAAATCAAGTTGTGTTCATATGTTTGTCCAGTGGCAAGACTAGACGGGAAAAAAAAAAAAAACAAAAAACTTTGTTTCAAGCAATTAATAGAGAAGCAAGAGGTCTTCTCAGCTATTTTGAAGAAGATGGTTTAAACCCAAACCAAAGAACCAGCTCTGGATTGAAGATACAGCCCATCCCTCAACAGAAGAGGGATCCCAGGTGGAAGCAGTGTAGTGTAGCTGGTAGCAGGCTGGATTCTGGAGCTGTTCTGTCTTGGTTTGAGCCTCTGTATTACCTACCATTTATGAGCAAGGTCAACTGGAAAATAGTAGTGCTTAACGCTCAGTGTTGTGGATGATAAAATGGGAGATGGAAAGTGCCATGTGAAGGATGCAGAGGGTCTCACCACAAGCATCAACCAGCGAGCCTCTGGGTGGAGACTGGCTGAGCTAGGAGCAGGGGAGGCTCACAAGCTATTTTTGTGTCTGTGTCTGTGTCTTAAATTGTTTATTAGGTGTGAACTTTATAAACTTATTGGTGTTAACTGGAAGTGAAGAGTATTGTGCCGTCTCTAAGCTGCATGGTGAGAACCCTCAACACCATGGTGAAACCTACAACCCTTCCCAAGGCCATGATTCTTGTGGCCTGCAAATGCCAGCCCATGCATCTCCCTGTGCTTGTGGTTTGGTTTGGTGATCCTCTAGGTGCCAGGATTTCTTCTGATACCTCTGGGGAATGAATTTCTCCACCCTCAAATAATTTGTGCTGTGGAATGTTCACCAACCCAGTAATTCAGGACTGCTGGTATCTCACAGTGGTGTCCAGATTGTTCTTTGGCTATAGAAAAAAAAGTTTGACTTCCAGCAGACTCCAGCTGGTTAACACCATGATAGACAGGCTTGCCATAGGTTGTATCCCTCGGAATTGCATGTTTGTGGCCACCACAGTATTCATGAAACCTATGTATGACACGTCTTGCTTTGGTCTTGTATCCTAGTGTGAGCACTTTATTCCATCAGATAGGGTGGGGAGCCCTGTGGCAGTACAGCCAGCAGCAAACCCCCAGGAAAAAGAATATTACACAGTACTGATTCTTCCTCCACAGATCCTGGATCTACCTGCGCACACCCATCTTGGCTTATCTGATGGCTACTGCCAGACAGGAAGGAGGGAGCTTTCTCCTATAATCCGTTTTGGGATCCTGGGCCCTATTGAGATTAGACTCTGAACACAAAGTTGCATGACAAGGTAGGTGCACAGGTGGCCCTGATGAAAGACAGAGTGGGACATGAAGTGACAAGAGTGGTACCTTGTGATATCTGTGCTTTCTTTTCATCCATATCCCCAGAGACTGGTTTGGGAGGCTTAAACTACTTGTCAAAAGTAGACTGGTTGAAAGTGGATTAGGCAGCCCACTAATTTTCAATAAGATGATTTGAGGAATTATGGTGAATCTGGCAACTTCTTATGCATTTTTGTGCATTTTCTAGTTTTCTACATTTTACAGTTTTATTTCCAATTCAGTTTCTTTCTTTCTTGCCTGACATGTTATAATGAAATATTTTTAAACCGTTCGTTACACTTATATGATGGAATACAATGAGGGTCATTAAGAACAATGTTATGCAGAAAAATATTGATATGAAATGATAAATCATCTATCCATCCATGCATTCATCCAAAAACTCTTGTTGAGGGCCTACTATGTGCTAGGCATGATAGAGGGCCTGGAGACGCAGCAGCAAACAAGGCCCTTTCTATGGAGCCTACTATCTTGTGTGATTGTTGGTGGTGATGTCACACAGATGTGATCAAATAAACAAATGAATAAGCTTGAAAGAGAGAAAGAAGTGATACAATGGAGTTTTAAGTGGGGCTGGGGAAGCATTATTTCAGATTGGGTGTCCAGGAAAGGAGTCTCTGAGAAAATTCTGTTTGAGCCAGGAACTGTAGGATGAGAAGGGCCTAGTCCTTCAAAGAGCTGGGGGAAGGTTTTCCTGGCACAAGTAACAGTTAATGCAAGGATCTCAAGGCAGGGAAATTGGCAGATTGGACAAACAGAAAGCAGGCAATGTGGCTGGAGTCTAATGATCAAAGGGAAGAGTGACATGAGATTTCATTGGAGAGGTAGGCAGACCGTGTGGAGCTTGATGTCTGTACTCTCCTGTTAGGTGAAAAAAAAAAATAATGTGCATGAAGTGAACCTGCATAAAAATGATCTATTTGTGCATTTAGGATCTATAAAAGGGAGCTACCACCAAAAGAATTAATATAAGATTATGCTGGAATAGTTTTATAATTTTTCTTGTTTTTTGGTTCTTATTTGGTCATTTGCTTTTCTTATACTAAGGGTGAAAATCAATTGCAACTATTCAAAAAATATAATTTTGTTTTTGGTACCAGAGATTGTACCCAGGGGCACATAGCCACTGAGCCACATCCACAACCCTTTTTGTATTTTATTTTGAAATAGGGTCTTGCTAAGTCATGTAGCAAAATTTCTAATGCTGGCTTTGAACTTGCAATCCTCCTGCCTCAGCATCCCAAGCCTCTGGGATTATAGGCATGTGCCACTGTGCCCAGCTCATAAATGATTTTTTGGTTTTTTTTTGGTACTGGGTATTGAACTCAGGGGCACTCGACCACTGAGCCACATCCCCAGCCCTATTTTGTGTTTTTTTTTTTATGTAGAGACAGGATCTCACTGAGTTGCTTAGTGCCTCACCGTTGCTGAGGCTGGCTTTGAACTCGTGATTCTCCTGTCTCAGCTTCCCTAAGTGCTGGGATTACAGGCTTGCGCCACCGCGTCCAGCTTCATAAATGTTTTTTTAAAAATCATCTTTCCTTTAAAAGTTTCTTATTAATTTCTCAGCAATTAGTGCTGTTCTAACAGTTTAATAAAATTTAATGGCATCTAAAATTTTAAAACTTCATGAGTCAAAGTTATCTGTGAAAAGTTCAATAATTTAAACTGAGCAAAGGTATGAAGTATTGGATATTTAAATTTTTTCCAACTTTAATTTTATTCTCACAAACAGGGCAGAAAGGCCAACTCTCTATAGCCAATTAAAATAGAAATGCGTAAGTCAGAAGAATATTTATTTTGGATAACTGCCCTTCTGATGAAGTTGCTTCATCACATTATCTATTATCAGGGGCAATTGAACTAAGCCCATCAGGAAAGAGATTAGGAGAGCTGAGAAAGAGTTCTATGGACTCAGCCAAGTGGTCTTGGGTATTGATTGGCCAGGCTCCCAATCTAGCAGAGAACTGATGTGCTTGAAACTAGCAGGAAGAATTCTTTGAGGGTATATGACCCTTCAAATTCCTGACTTCTTTATACAATGGTTCCAATATAGTTTACACTTAAAGATTATTGAGGACTCTAAGATATTTTATGTGCTTTATGTTTGTTGATACTTATTGAATCAGAAATTAGAACTGATAAATTTAAAAATTCACTTAAAACAATAATTTTATTATATGTCAACATAAATAACATTTTAATGAATCATATTTTCCAAAACAGTGTGAGAAGACTGGCATTGTTTTACATTTTTGCAAACTTCTTGAATGTCTGGTTCAACAGAAGCCACCTGGATTCTTACATCTGCTGCTGAATTCAATCTATTGACATATGCTGTTTTGGTTGACATATGTGAAGAAAATCTGGCCTTAGATTTAATATTAAATAATAATTGGAAATGAGAAGAGTATATACATAACTTTTTCCTGGGGCTGGAGTTGTGGCTCAGTGGTAGAGTGCTCATCTGGCATGTGTGAGGCCCTGGGTTCAATTCTCAGCATTGCATATAAATAAATAAAGATCCATTTAGCATTTTAAAAACTATTTAGAAAAAGAACTTTTTCCTATATAGTTGTGGGTATTTTTCTTTGATAACTACATTAAAACCTCAAAAATTGTAGTTCCTTTAAAAGTAATTGCAATTTGGAATCTGAAATCATATGAATAATCTTTTCCTACTTTACTACTTTAAAATAGTTTTATATTTTGAATGGCTCTTTTACACATGCATAATTTTGTAACATCATAAATGGGCAATTTGGAACATATTAATTTACCAAGTTATGTGGATCTTCCAAATATGTTGGAAGATTAAATGTTATATTTATCAAACTGATCATTCATTAGAAATGTCTTTAAACATTGGGAAATGTTGCTGGATTTAGTGGCACACACCTGTAATCCAAGTGGCTCAGAGGCTGAGGCACAAAGATCACAAATTTAAAGCCAGCCTCAGCAATTTAGTGAAACTCTAAGCAACTTAGCAAGACCCTGTCTCAAAATAAAAATAAAAAAGGTCTGGGGATATGGCTTAGTGGTTAATCACCCTGGGTTCAATCCCTGATACCAAAAAACAAGACAAAAGTATTGAGAAGTGTCAAGTTCAGGTAGTAGATGTAAATTTTCCTAAGTTCTCATTTTTGCCTGAAAAATCAAATATCATTACCTGCAACCAACACTGACAATTGTATTCCTTGATGTGACGGTATCCTTTTATTTATTTTTGAAAAATTATCAGCTGAGTCTATATAACTGTAGTTCATCGGTCAGTTGTTAGGTCAAAATGGTGTTCTGTGGAAAGAATGGCTAGTTTAGCTGACAACTCATTTACACATGTGCTTTTCCTTGGGACACCATGGAACTATTGTATGCAGCCCAAGTGTTTACGGGTATACTCATTTGTCATGTAGAATGTTAAAAGGATGTATACTGAGGGTTGAGATTTAGTAAAGTTAGTAATTTGTGCTCATTTATCAAGAATATTTAGAAATAAAATTGGCAAAAAAAAAAAAACACACACACACACAACATTGTTAGTACATGTGTGGAGACTACAATGGCTACTAGTAAAGTTTGGTGCCATGGCATGAATTTGCACCAGGGCAGCTGCAGTTTTATGTATCATTGCTTTTGCATCATTAGTGCACATTTTAGAGGAAACAGCCTTCATATCATTAGGAATTTAGTAATTCAGAGAAGACTCTGAAAGAACCATTTTCCTCTCATATTGATTCCAAGTCTCTGTGCAAGGCTTCTGAAACTCCGGGTAGGACATGGGGGAGAGCCTGTGTCTGCAGGGAGAGGCCTGTAGCAGAATCAGCTCTAGCTCAGAGGTGGGACTGCAGACATAGGTTTCACCATCAAGAGTTCAAACTCATGAACAGTGGAAGGTAAAAACAGAAGTGATAGACTGTATGCAAGTCATAGATAAAATTTAAAACATTGCGCAACTATTGATGACACCATTTAGTAAAGTGTAGTATGAAGATATTAGCTAGAGGCAGAGAGAGATTATTATGATGTATTTCTATAATATTGCTAGAAATAGAATTTTTAGAAATCAAGTTTATTTAATTTTTTGGTTTAAGATCTTAAACATTATCAATGTGCTTTTAACTTTTTCCTGTTTGGGCTGGAAATAAGAGTAACTTTGGTTACTTGTCATTGGTATGATGGCTGTACTTGAATTCTGTATGACTAACATGTCCTTTTTTGTTCCTTTTGAAATAATCTCTATCAGTCATAAAATGCCAAGAATGTTTCCCCCCCTGCCAAAATATGGCTTTTGTTGAAAATTTGTCATTTCACAAAAGGCAAATGCAGAATGCACATTAACATATACAAGAAATTTAGTTGAGGAAGTCAGGGATTTTTAGAATCTATTACTGTCATTTTTAGTCTTGAACCCTACTGCAAAGTAGAATTCCCAAGGTCTTTAAGGACCTTTCTTGGAGAATGCTATATGTCTTACTTGAGCACTGCCTATGTTGAAGCTTGCCTCTTGCTGAACTCCCAAGAACAATCTGGGAGCTTCCCTAGGAGTGGAGTGGATGGTCTTTGTGATGTTTTAAATCTTTCATCAGCAGTCTTCTCCTGGCAGCTAGGGGACACCAATGACATTCATCCTCTTTGTCTTCTAGGTTGCCTAGTCATTATGAAAAACAATCAAATAGAGTTAGAACTGCATCTGTTAGAAAGAGACAGTTATTTATACTCAAATCTCAAGGTTGCATTCATGTCCTTAAGTGAGAAAGAAAAGGTGTTGGTCTTTTGGGATTGCTACGAAGAGGATCTATGCTTCCAATATAGTATTTTTGTACATCTTCTGTTTATATAGTTCATCTTATGTTGTATTCAATTTGTATATAATGTATCTCCTATTTAAATTTCCTCCTTGATTTTTTCTATTTATTATTGCCCCCATCCCCCACCTTCCCATCTTATTCTTTTTGATTTTTTCCCCTAAAGTTAGGTCTATGTGTAGCAGATGGAAAAAAGAAAAAGAATAGCTCAATTCTGCTTGTTCCATACCCGCTCCTCACTTTTTCTTTTCTTTTTTTATACCCTTTGACATCTTGGACTGTTTGCTATCAACATATTTTCTTGCCTACTAGCCACCTGTCCCTGTTGGCTGACCACATATGGTGTCTGTACCTATAATGGTTAGTGGCTGTGGTGCGTAGAGTAGGTTCAGAGAGCTATCATTTTTAGGACTAGAAGGGGCCTAGATTAGGTCATTTAATCTAACTTTCTCATTCTGAAAAGCAAGGAAATTAATCGGTGGAAAATCGGACTGGTGGAGTGATTCGTTCAAAAAGGAAAGGGCGGGGCTGGGGTTGTGGCTCAGTGGTAGAGCGCTTGCCTACCATGTGTGAGGCACTGGGTTCGATTCTCAGCACCACATACAAATAAATAAAAAAAATAAAGATTCACCAACAACTAATAAAAAAATTTAAAAAAAAAAAAAAAAAGGAAAGGGCGCACCCAGATGGACTCACGTCTGGGTAAGATGTGACTTCTGTGTTGCGATGGGGTGCAGTTTTGGGTCATTTCAACATGGCAGCCGTCTTCATTTTAACAAAACAATGAAGTTGAGTCTCAAAATGCTTAGGATGTCTTTCCAGTTGCAAGTTTAGAATGTTAGACTGCTGGAACTCAAGTCCCACATTTCATCTCTGATCTCCTAGCTGTACTGCCTCCTCCACTTACACAGAGCCAAGTAGCTTATCCATCTACCCCTGTAAAAGAGCAATTTGAAAACATCAGAACTCTGTTCCTTTAAGACTTAAGACAACTGATACATGAAAATGAACTTCTTTGAGACCTCATGCATGACTTGAAAGTTTATTAAAAACATCTCCTCACTACCTTCCCACTTAACTGGGTTTATGCTATAGAAGAAAAAAGTTAGGTCTAAAATTTATGCATCAGTATTTTAATCAAGTCACAAACTCCTTCTAGGCTGCTCAACATGGGAGTTAAAAATCTGCATTTAAATTGTGGTTCTAAAATATAGATCCCAAGGACCCAGGAGGCCCTTCCCCAGAGGAACGGTGTACAGAGTGGATGAATTTTTTGCTTATCTTTGATTCTGCCAGCTCTCAGAAAGTTCAGGAGTAAGCTGGAGGGGGAAACGGCTTTAGGAAATAACAAGAACATGCTTAGGGATTTGGGATAGAACTTTATTTAATGATAAGATTTTCCCAGTCATTCATAAGGGCCGAATCTACATGATCTGACATGAATTATGGTGTGGGACTGCTAATAGGCAATTTATTCAACAGCTGGATAAAGGGTTATTGCTTTCTGTCAACAGTTATACATATTTGTTTTGTGGCGGTGGTGGGCAGCTGCTGGAGGAGTGGGGTCCCTTAAGTGTTTGCACACAGCTTTCTCTCACAGAGTCAGGCTTTACCTAGGCAGCCATGCAGGAGCAGAGTCAGGCATGCTTAAAACCCAGAAGGAGGGGAAGCCTCAGTGTAGAAATAGCTTTGGTTGTAAAAAATAATTGTGGGTTTGTATGAGTGTGAGAGAGAGAATATTGTGTTTATCACCTCATAAGCTTTTCCCTGAAGTGTTTGTCTACACTCAAGTTTTTCTCCTTGCAGACAACTTATACTTTGCTATCAGAATAGTTTTTGTGAAGACAGTTCTGAAGGAATGTGATTAACTTGCACAGATATTTTCATTGACTTCCCATTGAATCCAAGCACAACTTCTCTGCCTGACATTTGAGGCCCTTCACAACATGGACCTCACCCACCCCTCCATCCTGATCTCCTTTCTCTAGGTAACTGATACTTGTCCATACCAGACCACTCTGCAGTGTGTACCTGACACTCCTGGGGTTCTGTCATTGCTCGAGCAGGTCCATTTCCTTTCTTCCTCCCTTCCTTTTTACCTTCTGTCACCACATTTGTCCCTTATCCCCATTGTCTAGAACAGTGTCTTGCAAAAAATGAATCAGTCAACAAAGGTTGTGAATTAGATGGAGTGCTTTGGGATTCAGTTTTCTTATTTGAGATGTTATTAGGCTCAAAAGGTATATGTGGAAATGCCTTTCTTTGAATGTAATAAAAGCATGGGTCTTGTTTTTTGGATATCTTTGATGATGGGGGTAGTGAGGAAGAAGCCAATGAGAAGAGGAAGTTGGATTTTGGTTTTCAGTATGGTCTGGGTCAGCCCAGTGTCAACTGGACTTGCAGTCTACAGGAGGCAGTGCTGCTTCCCTTTTTTTCCTGTCACTCCTCATTTCCAAAAGGGACTTTCAAAGAGAGTCATTGGCAGATGTTGACTTTACTTCTGGGGTCATCCAGGTACCCTAGGAAGGAGGGAGCTAGGTGATCCATCAAGTGGGACCTGCTATCGGTTAATTGCTGTCACCATGAGGCTCCTATCTTTTGCCACCTCTGCAAAGGTGGGTGAGGTACGTGTTGTGAAGGGCCTCAAATGTCAGGCAGAGAAGTTGTGTTTGGATTCAATGGGAAGTCAGTGAAAATATCTATGCAAGTTAATCACATTCCTTCAGAATTGGCTTTACAAAAACTATTCTGATAGCAAAGTATAAGTTGTCTGCAGGCAGAAAAACTTGAGTGTAGCAAATACTTCCACTTTGTATACACTGTATATCTCCTGTTTTTTCTTTGTAGTTCATGGAGCTCTGGCTACAGAGCCTTTTCTCCTATACTTATTCAGAAGACTACAGATTTTGCTTGGCAAATACCTATAAAAATTTCATCCTGCTGTACAATCATTCCTTTTAGTTCAGGGTTCACATTCTTTAGGTATTTATTTGTATCTACTAGATGTAAATAAACAGATGGGCAGCTTTTGCCTTGTTGGTTAAATTTGCCAGTATCATACCTTCCCCTGTCCTGGACATCAGCTCCTACTGGAACTAAAAAATCCTTTGAAGCTGACCTGGTTACTATGTCTTGATTAATTCCGTGCTGCATCCCTGCCTGGCTATAATTGCAGCATGCCAAAGCAAGAATCTTAATGATTTAAACCAAAATCAGATGCTGGAAAATTGCTTTCGATGATGCTATTGAAGATGATTTCTCAGGGGCTATGTTTGTGGTAAACATTACTTAAATGGAGCAGAGCTGTGTCATTTGGGTTTAGGAAAGTCAAGAAAGTGATGAGTAGAAAAGTTGGCTGAACAATGTAAGGGAATTTAAAAAAAATATTTTTTGCTTGTTTGTGTGTGTGTTGTGCTTACATATTTTAACAATGTATCAGGGTAAGGTTTGGCTTCACATAATAATAAAACCCAATATGACAGAGTATTGAAAAATAGAGAAGCCATTTTTTTTTTCTCTTGTTAAACAAGATAAGAAGTATGTGGTCCAGGATTGGAAAGTGGCTCTTTGAAGTCCCCAGGCACCAAGACTGCTTCTGTTTCTCACTACTTTTGTTGTATTTTGTCTTCATGGTCCAGCATGGCTGGTGAGAACTCAGTCTACACCAATGAGTACTAGACACATAATGGAAGAAGGGACCTTGCTGGATGTCTCACATGACATTTCAGATAATGTCCCGTTGGCCAGACGTGTTCCATGGATACACCTAATAGCTAGGAAGGATGGGAAGTAGTTCCTAGTGAGATGGTAAGGGGTTTAGCTGAATGCAGGGCTTTGTTACTAAGGAAGAAGTGGGTGATGGGCATTAGAAAATAGGTAATAGTTTTTCACATGAACCCTATTTTTCTATCCCAGTTCCAAGTTATCTCTTTAGTCAACTCATCTCCTGAACAGCTTTGTATTTTCCCAGTTTTCCATTGTTCCTGTGGTTTTTTCTGTTTAAAAAAAAAAAAAAAACACTTGAAAGGATTGAATGATTGTCCTCTGCTGTTCAGCTAGTATCATAGCTGAACAGACCTTTTCCAAGAACCCTTCCATGAATGTTCCCCTGAAAGAAAACTGTCCCATCTTGGTATTTGTATAGCATTTATTTTTCTGTTATATTATCATTTATCTTACCTATTTTACCTTATATGATGATCATTTGTATATATGTTTTATCTTTCTGTGAGACTGTGGATCAGATTGCTGAGGGCCTGCTTTAGGACTGATTGTATCTCTCAATATAAAAGACTTTGCTTTGACTATATTCATTCATTTAACACAAAATTTATTGAATGATCACCATGTGCCAGGGTACTGTGACAGGCACAATCTACAAGTCTTTTAGGGGAGAAGACTAACATGCAGTAATAATGCAGTGTGGTAAGTGCTTAGCCGAAGTAAATGAATTTCAAGCTCTCGATTCACTACATTTACAGGGCTAAGTGGAAAAAATAATAAGAATAGTCTTATTTTATTAGAAACAGATAAATTCCTAGAAAAACATAAATGAGTGATGAATAATTTGAGATAAAATGGCATCCATATTTCTAAGATTAGCATCTGTAATATGTAAGTAATATGAAATGCAGAGTTGACTGCTTAAGAAGTGTTTTGCAATCTTAGTTTGCATCAATAGTTCCTTAAGAGATTTTTAATAAGTATGTATGTCCAGGACACATACTTGGAGATTCTGACTTTGTATATTCATGTCTGGAAATCTGAATTTTAATAATACTTGACAAAGGATTTTAATGGACTGGGGGATAGAGATTTGCTACTCTGGACAAGTATGTATGTCCAGGACACATACTTGGAGATTCTGACTTTGTATATTCAGGTCTGGAAATCTGAATTTTAATAATACTTGACAAAGGATTCTAATGGACTGGGGGATAGAGATTTGCTACTCTGGACATTGTTGTATGACCCTGACATACCACTTAGAATGCTGAGAAGATGGATGAACCAAAGGTTTTCCTCCAGAAGGTGGGTGGGCCAGTGGTGTGATTCTGGCCTTATTGAGTTCTCACCAGTATGCACCGGTGTGCTGCATGTGATCTGCAAGTACCCCACGTGGTGGGTGTTGGGCTTCCAGACTTGGTTTTCTTTACATCTGATGTGGAAGGCATCCTGGAAGCCATGCTCAACAATAGAATACAGAGTCCTAAGCTTGGTTCATATTATGGCTTTATTGCATAATAATTCTGCCTCTGCAAATCACTCATTTAGCTTTCCTGAGTCAGCTTTGAAAATGGAGCCCAAACTCAGGGTAAGAGTCCCCCCAGACACCCTAGCGAGAGGCAGCCCTGCCCAAGGGCAGCCTGGGCCCGCCCCAGTTCTGCTCACTGAAAATGGAGCTATAATTATTTTTCCTATTTCCTAAGGTGGTCATGAGGATTCCATCATACAACCTATGAATATGATTTGCAGACTAGCCAGTGCTCTGTATATGTGCAGAATTATTTTAAACGAAATCTCTTTTCATTACCTCACTGGAAATCTCTTGTTGATGAAAAATAGCTGTAGCTATGTGTGAGTTTTCTGGCTTGTCCTTTCACAACCAACACTGCAGTGTTTGGGATATTAAGATTACAGCAGGCATACCACAGAGGTGATCAGGTGGATGGCAAGTCTAGAATAACTAGCTGCACTGCAAAATCCCAAGGACTAAGACAAATATCTATTATCTGATCATGCTCAACATATAACAACTCTGAGGAAGACAAGAGGGCTTCTGTATCTACACTCACCTGAGTTGCTTCAGATACATCTTGGGATTTACTATGACCATCTCTGGACAAAAAAGATTCTTCAAGCAGAACCTACTCCTAGGTCATTAAATTGAAAGTCCATATGAGATTCTTTGATTTGGAAGAAAGAATAGGGAGTCAGTGTTAAAGGGCATTCCTTGCCAGAGTTTCTCAAGGAGAATACCTATTCAGATTTTTTAAATGCAAATTGTTGGTAGGCAAACCTATTTCCAGTGATTAGAAAAACATAAATTCTAGTAATGTCTTGTGCTGCTGAATGGAAAATTTGTGCTTATGTTTGTCATTTCTGGTGGTTTCTGGAAATGATGGGATCAAGGGAAAAGGTACCTGTTTTGTGGCTGATTCTCTTTATTCAAGGTCTAATCACCTTAGGGAGCTGAATGATGGCCAAACTTCAGGGTTGGAAAGGAGCTAGAAGTATATATTTGAGAGTTGTGCCTCTTATCCTGTCATTCCTTATTAAAGGTGGAAAAATCGAAGCAATTACAATGTAGTTAAGACAAATGGAAACAAAACCTACCAGATTTTAACTTCAAGGATAGAGTTTGGTAAGTAGCAGTCTCTCATTCCTCATAAAAGTGCTACTGGGCAACAATCCCCAAGTTAACCTTTATGAAAGGAAAGCAGGTGGGGGTGGACCAGAAGGAAGATGGATACCTTCTGATGGAACCAGTTCCAGAGAAGATTTTGAGAAAGCTGATCTTTAATATTCACCTTCCTCATGGTTCTTAACATTCATTGTGTCCAAGATGCTTTCTGGATTCTCAGTATTTCCCTTTTCCACCTTCACCTGACCTCCTGTTATGGTTTGGATCTGGATTGTTTCTAAAAAGCTCATGTGTTGAAGGTTTGCTCTCCAGTGCAGCAATGTTCAGAGGTGGGGCTTTTAGGAACTGATTGGATCATGCAGGCTCTGGCCTCAGTGGATTGAGCCATTGAGGGCTTCATAGTTTGATGACATTATTGGGAGGTAGTGGAAGCTGTAGGAGGTGAGGCCCAATTGGAGGAAGTCGGTCACTGGGGGTTTGCCCTGGAAGGATATTTCTTGTCCCTGGCCACTTCCTTTTTCTCTGATTCCTGCCACCATAAGGTGAGCAGCTTTTCTCTACCACACCCTTCCTCTGTGATATTCTACCTCATCTCAGTCTCAAAGCCCTGGAGCCAGCTGACCATTACTGAAGCCTCTGAAACCATGGACCAAAATAAACCTTTTAAGCATTTTGTCATTGAGATGAAAAGCTAATGCACCCCCTTTTCAATACTTAGAACCGTCCCCATCAAATCCCATTTCTATTTGCCACATTTCAGTTTAGTTTTAGGGAAAAAATTAAGCAATCTGATGAGATTAATTGTGCTTTTGTTTGCACAAAACAAAAGTCATTTGAAGTCATTTTATATTTTTCCCAATACTGTGTTAAGATTACTAAGAGCTTCCCTTCCCTTTCCATTCTTTTGCAATAAACTCAAGTGTAAGTTGAAATGGGATATAGGAGAATACCTCATGTCTTTGCTGATATATGCCCTATTGAAAAGTATATAGATTGTAAATGTTAATTTGATATAATATTATTTAATAGACTTTCCTTCTCCCATTGGTTAATTCTGTAAATTGATTTTAATTTGTTCACATTGTTTTGACTTTTTGCAAGATTCAGTATATTGTTTGATGCAAAATGCCTTTCATTAGCTAATGAGATAAAATTTACTGAATTCTCTCCATCAATTATTCCCCTTAAAATGTAATTGGGATCTGAAAGAGATCATTTTTTTTTAGAATCAAAAACTAGTTGATCTCAAAAATATATGTTTGTTTGCTCCAGGAAGCAAATTTCCAGGATCTCTGGATTACTGATTTTAATTCTGCAGCCTTCTTGGAGAGTCATTGGATCCTTGAAATCTTTGGCTTCATGATGTAGGGCAAACATTTGAGTAGAAAACAAGTAGGTAAGTTATTTGCTCAGGCAAAATATGGAACCCAAGAGACTTCAAGTTGGTAAAATGATTGTTATTTGATATTTGTCATGATATTTTCTTGAGCAAATTGACTTCAGCCAATTTTAGTTCTGGAAGAGTTCTTTGATTACTAATTTAGGAGAAAGTCAACCTTACTGACTTGTGCCTCCTGAAATTTGCATACTTAGATTCTGAGTTGATAAATTAGACTCAAGATTTATACTTTGCCACTAATTTGACTTTTCAGCAGATTTTAAAATTAATGATCCAGAGCCCTTTCTTCTGGAATTTGCTTTAAAAAGTCATGTCCATAGAGTAAGATGAGAGCTTGTTTTCCTCCCCTGTGTTCTCTCCCTAAGGAAGCCCATAATTCAGTGAGTGTAACGGTTACTGACTTATCAGTAAAAAAAGAGGCAAAATGGTAGACTTGGAAGCTGCCCACATGTCTGCTTCTTTGGTTTGCATTAAAAGCATCCTTTATTTAAAAGGGTAACACTAATGAGTTCACTTGATCAAATTTTAGGGACATGTCAGAATTGAAGAACTAGGTTTATCAATTTTAGTAAGGATTCCTGCACTTGATTTGTATATCTATGTGTGGTTTGGTATCCTTAGGCAACCTTGTGGTAAAACATTTAGGAGGTTTTCTATCTTTTTTTTTAAGGCTGAATATTTAGAAACTGGATTAAGTAAATGTTTTCTTCTTATTGAATGTGGCCCTATAAATTATATATGATTATTTGCAGACTGTTTGTGAGAAACCTGCTGTCTTGACACCAGGGTTAAGTGAAAGAGAAGAGATGAGAGAAATGAATCTCCTTTGTGGACATCAGTTAGGACTCACTGTGGGTAATGGAGAATGCCCTTGGAACATTTTTCTAGGACAAAGTTTGAGGTGGGCACAATTTTTTTCTCTTAGTCTTCTAATGATTAATATGCCATAGTTAATACTATGGGTAGGTAAAACTATGACCAGAGTTCAGCATCTATTCACAGAACACATAGGAGCTAAGTCTGCCTGGTATTCTTGACTGCATTAGAATCCTATCCCCAAAGAAAAACCAAAACAAGGCATGGGTCCAATTTGGGAATAGAAGTTGAGGGCACAGTGGTTTCCTATATGTCCCTAAGCAGAGACCTGTCACTTGTCTCACCAGCTGACTTTGGGATTCAAGGATAGAGTAAGATGTCTCAGCCATAGAAAGTGGAAGGGAAGAAGGCCAAAATCTGACTTGGCTAAGACTAAAACGCAGAGTCATAATAACTGCATCTCTTCTGTTGTAGGAATCATAGAATTTTCATTTGAAGGAATCTTGCAAACCATAGTTCAAATCCCTCATTTTTCAGTGAGGAGTCAGATCCAGAATGTTGAAGTCATTTGAAATCCTACATCTACTTGTGGCAGAGATGTGATAAGACTTAGGTCTCCAGCTATTCTCTTTGTCAACCCCTTCCCAATAGATGTGTTCTGGACACACTGTCTTTGCGGTGTCAAGTTGCTCTTGGCTGTAATAAAAACATTCAAAGCCGGTGCAGTGGTGCATGCCTGTAATCCCAGCACTTTGGGAGGCTGAGACAGGAGGATTGAGAGTTCAAAACCAGCCTCAGCAATGGCAAGGTGCTAAGCAACTTAATGAGACTCTGTCTCTACATAAAACACAAAATAGGGTTGGGGATGTGGCTCAGTGGTCGAGTGCCCCTGAGTTCAATCCTTGGTGCTCCAAAAAAAAAAAAAAATTCAATAGAAAACAAAGAGCTTTCCCATTCAGCAAATCTTTATTGAGTGCCGCCAGTTGGCACAACATGCCAGGCACAGCTCTGGGCACTGTTGTTTTCAGAGTGACATATTCATGTTCTTCATTTCTACCTGTGACTTAGCTCCATACTGCCTTCTTTGACTCTTTACTTTTTTCAGTACCTCTCTGAGACTCATTTTCACTATTGATATTAGCTTCCTGCAGTTCTAGAAGAAGTTGGCGGGGGCACTACTGACAGGTTCAGGAGAGGCGATGTCTGAGGTAGACTGGAAGTGATTACTCAAAACTTTATATTAAAAATGTCAAAAATATCTATAAAGGCTTGTTTTCTTAAGTCTTTTAGAAAATCAAATGGGGCATTATGGAGAGATTTTCATAGAAGAAGGAGAACCAATAAATCTTGGTTGTATTAAACTGCCCAAGCTGCCTCCTGAGTAAGAATTTGCATATAGATTTCTCAAGAACTTTTTAAAAGGCAAAGGTTTGGAAATGGGCTTGGAACAGAATATATTTATATTATGAAAAGTAGATAGATGCTTATTTTCTCACCAAATGCTATGCTATTCATTTTTCTAGGACTCTCATAATATCCCAAGTGGCAGATTATCTTAACATCTTGTAAATAAACAGAGGAAGGCATTCTTCATTTCTATCTGTTACAGGAGAAAAAATGTACTTCTACTACTTCAGTTTGATGAGCACTATAAATGTGGAATTGATAGGGTTATGGCAGAAATTTATTTCATATGGAAACAAGCTCCTTTCATTGCTCAGAGTTTGAAATTAGAATAATCTTAACATTTTGAAGATTTTTTCTATATATGAGATAGTTACATACCATTCAGATCACTGCAGAACTCAGTTCATAGTTCAGGAATACCTTGATTTTCCATCGTTAGATGGAAAATCTAGAAGTATTACTAAGTTTTGTTAATTGCACAATTTTAGTTTTTGTAGAAGGACTGTTGGGGTGTCAGATTTATTGTTGCATTGTTATATATTGCTTTTACTATGGCAGAATGCTGGGGATAAATTGTATAGTTTCTGTAAGAAGAAATATTCAAGTCATCTAACTAACATCTTTCCCAGGGAAGAAATTCTTGTAGAGGAAGAGAAGTTTGGTGTGGCTCAGTGTAATTTTGCTTCATTTTTCTTATCTCATACACTTGTATTTACTTTTTAACTCTTGGAATGTTTTTGAATCTGTTTTAATGATTTACTCCAGAATGAGGAAGAATATTTTGTTATGGGTAGATGATGTGGATAGAATACTACCTCCTCCTGTACCCCCAATCTCTACAGGCTGTGAATACATTACCTTCCTTGGCAAATGGGGACTTTGCAGATATGATTGTTTTAGTCAGCTTTGTGTTACTGTGACCAAAGGATCTGATAAGAACAACTCAGAATAGAAAAAGGTTATTTTTGCTCACAGTTTTTTGAGTTTCAGTCCATAGACAGCCAAATTCATAGCTTTGGGTTTGAGGTGAGGCAGAACAATATGGCAGAAGGGCTTGGCAGAGGGAAACAGCTCAGGATATGGAAACCAGGAAGAAGAGAGAGTATGCTGCTCACCAGGGACAAAACATAGACCCCAAAGGCATACCTCTAATGATCTACTTCCTCCAGTTCCACCATACCTGCCTATAGTCACCACCCAGTTAATCTATAGCACTGAATAAGTCCACCTATCAGGCCATAGCCCACATAGTCTAATCATTTCAGCTATGACCATTCTTGCATTGTCTCACACATGACCTTTTCAGGGATTCCTCATATCTAAGCCATTGCATGATTAGATTAAGGATCCTGAAGTGGGGAAATTATCCTGGATTACCTAAGTGGGCTTAATATAACCATATGAAGTTTTAAAGTGGGGAAACTTTCTAGGTTGTGATCATAAAGAATTGTGATAATGGGAGAAGTGTCAGAGATGCTATGCTGCTGGGTTTGAAGATGGAGGAAGTGGGCCATGAAACAGGGAATGTGGGTGGCTTCTAGAACTGGAGGAGGTAAGGAAATGGATTATTGAGTAGAGCCTCCCTGCTGACACCCTGAATTAGTCCAGTGAGACTCATGTCAAACTTTTGACCTCCAGAACTTTAAGGCAATAAATATCAAATTTTGGCAATTTTTTACAGAAGCAGTAGAAAACCAGTACCATAGAGATTTGATTTTACAAGAGAAATGGAGGGAGGGGTTGAATGAAGAAATAACACTGGTACCTTTGAGATCTAATTTGTAATTATGCAATGAAACTCCAGATTTTTGCCTACTTGTGCACTCTTCTAATTAGTAAAAAACAAAAAAACAACCAGTGATTCTCCAGAGATCAGTAAATCTCTGCAGGAGTGGTGCCACACTGGGATTGTTCATAATCATAATAATCTATATATGCTTTCAAGAAGGTTGAGGCAAGGGGAGAATTTTAAACGCAAAGTAAGGAGGATTACATAAGTTATTTTGCAACAATAATCCTTGGCTACAAGTATTAATAACAAGGATGGCATCAATCACAGTTGGAAAGGCCAAGATGTCCTTACAGTTTCCTCTTGGGTCGTGGAGGCCTGTGTGCAAGTTGGTGGTTCTGAAAGTGTTTTGTGATAGTTATTGTCATATTTGTTATGAGGCCTGTGTGCACAAGAGCCCCTCCTTCACAACCTCTCAGATTTATTTTGTTTTATTTTATTACTTTTTTATTAGTGCTTGGCATAAGTGACTTCATTTTGATTCAGACAACTTATGCCCTAGTGAAATGTTGATCAACATCAAACTGAAAGAGTGTCTCACAGAAATGGGAGGAGAGTTTCTGTGTGGGCAAGTGGCAGAAGATAACTTGAAGGGAAAATGGCCCAAAGGATGTAGTAATAATACCATTAGATTATGTTTATTATTATTATTATTTTAATTTCTGACCTGGCATCTTTTAATATAATTTAATTTTTATTTTTTTATTCTTTTTAGTTATATATGACAGTAGAATATATTTGACATATACATACATGGAGTATAACTTCCCATTCTTGTGGTTGTAGATGATGTGGAATTTCACTGGTTGTACATTCATACGAACATAGGAAGGTCATACCCAATTAATTCCACTGTCTGACCTGGTATTTTTAAATAGATTTTTTTGAGGGGGCTACTGGGAATTGAAGTCAGGGGCACTTGACTACTGAACCACAACCCCAGCCCTATTTTTTTTTTTTTTTTGGTATTGGGAATTGAACTCAGGGGTACTCGAGCACTGAGCCACATCCCCAACCCTATTTTGTGTTTTTTTATTTAGAGACAGTCTCACCTAATTGCTTAGCGCCTTGCCATTGCTGAGGCTGGCTTTGAACTCACGATTCTCCTGTCTCAGCCTCCCAAAGTGCTGGGATTACAGGCGTGCTCCACTGCACTTGGCCCTATTTTCTATTTTTATTAGGAGATAGGGTCTCACTGTGTTGCTTAGCACTTCACTTTTGTTAAAGCTGACTTCGAACTTGTGATCCTCCTGCCTCAGCCTTCTTTAAGTAGATTTTTATATCTAGTTACCAAATGTTGCCAGGGCAACCTAAAAAAAGATATTTACATTAATCTCAGTCATGATATGCCCATTTAAAAAGTCTAGAATTGGCATAGAATAGCAATGGAGAGTTAAGATGCCCTGTAAATTCACTATTTCTTCTCCTTAGGCAGAAACTTCTGGTTAGGGGAAAGGTAGAGGGAGAAAGGGATTTGGACTCAAGAGAGCTGATGGAATTCTCCTTAGAATAAACCTTCTAAGAAAGGAGAGAAATAGATGCTATAAAGGCACTCACCTGGGATAAGAACACCCCTAGGATGAGTCACTGACTCCATAAAATACATAAAGTGATAAGAACCTGGTGCAACATCTTCTGGAAGTCAATTAACTTTAAAATTTTGAGAAAAAATTTTTGGCATGAAGCAATAAGTTAAATGCCAGATCTGTGCCAATATTTAAAGTAAAGACATCCAAGGAGGTGTCTGCTTTCACAGACTCCAGAGACTCCCATCCTATCCTCTTAGAATAGGCAGAGAAGCTCAAGGAAACTGCGGTAAAGTAGTAGCAGCCCCTTAGCATTAGACCTTAATGTCACATGTTCTTCTTTCCACAGAGAATAACAAATGACAAGCATTTTCTAGATATTTACTTCTGCATAATAGCCCAGAGTGTGATAGATGAACTTGTCTGTCTGGCAGTGTTGAACTGTATTGTGTGTAGAGTCTTCTGCAACCTGACCTGATGCTTTCTCTCCAGAGAGTCCTGACTTTGTCATTATGTAGCTGAACCATCCAAAGACCCCCAGCTGTGTAGCCTTGATGATTCCCCACAGCTGCCAAATATAGCCTGCCCATCAAACACTGGCTCAGATACCACCTTTACCAGAGGCCTCCCCAGACGCCCTCAGCAAGTGTCCTTTTTTCCATTATTGCTCACATTCCCTCTTAATAACAAATGAACAAACAAACAAACAAAAAACCTTTTCAGGACACTGTTTCAGGTTAGCCCTCCCAGGGTGCCGACTCTAGAGGAAGATTAGTGTGTAGGGAAATTTATTATGAGAGCTCTTTGGGTTTAATGAAAATGAAAAGAAGCAGGACTGGGCAGAGGGAGACATTGGTCTCTGACACATTTCAGTGAAGACCTCAGGCGTGACAAGGGGAGATTTGAAATGAGGGGTCTCTTCAGAGTTGTCCCACACTGAGATGGGCTGGCTGGTTCTTTATGCCTCTGTGTAGAGCAGTTATTGACTTCAGGCTGCCTGGGAATAAGGTGACTAGATTTAGCAAATAAAAATGCACAATACCTGTTTACATCTGAATTTTAGATCAACCATGAATAATTTTTAACATAGGTATGTCCCATGAAATGTCTGGGATATACTTATACTAGAAATATTTTTTGTTGATCTGCATTTCATATCTATCTGGGTGTCCTATCTTTTATCTTTGGCAGTTCCACCAAAGAAGGAGTATGGCTTTGGGCCAGGTAACTCTTCTCAGCAGAGGTTGATCCCGAAGAGGCTGGCAGAGAACAGCGGAATGTGGGCTGCTCTCCTCGTAGCAGGGGAGTCCTTCCACCTGGAAGGGGGATCTGAGCTGTGCACTATAGCACCCACCACAGGCACAAATCACTTTCACTTTGCATTATCAATAGTTGTCAATGTGAGAGTCTGGTTGGTGTGCATGGGCTTTTAGGAATCAAATAATAAGAAACAAAATAGGGAAATCTTGTGCTTCCTCTCTGTCACTTAGAAAAAAGGAAATGAAGCTGGGCATGGTGGCGCAAGCCTGTAATCCCAGCACTTAGGGAGGCTGAGACAGGAGAATCGCGAGTTCGAAGCCAGCCTCAGCAACAGTGAGGCACTAAGCAACTCAGTGAGACCCTGTCTCTACATAAAACACAAAATAGGGCTGGGGATGTGGCTCGGTGGTCAAGTACCCCTGAGTTCAATCCCTGGTACAAAGAAAGAAAAGAAAACAAAAGAAAAAAGGAAATGAGCTGAGCATGGTGTCTATTCAGGAGGCTGGGGCAGGAGCATCGCAAGTTTAAGGACAGCCTTAGCAACTTACTGAGACTTGTTTCAAACAATTAAAAATAAAGAAAAGAGCTGGAGATGTAGCTCAGTGCTAGGATGCTCCTAGATTTGCTTCCCAGTATCAAAAATAAATAAGTAAAGGAAGAAAGAAGGAAAATGATACCACTTCAAGGTAAGCTAGATAAATGACCTTCCTTTCCCCATTCCCCAAGTCGAGACGGGGCATCCTCCTATGTACTAGACGCATGGTTTTATTTTTAGCAACCAGGACTGACTTGAATGGACAATTGGCTGTATTACCTGATGGTTTCAGAAAGAATAACTACAGAATAATGTTTGTCCAACCAAAGTTCTTATATTTATAAATGTTTCTTGAAACTTAAGCCCTTTATGAAAAACATACCTGTTCAGCAAGGTATTTGTATTTGTACCTATCCAGGTAATATACTTGCTTATTTAAGTGTTTGTTTTGCAACTAGCATATACTAAAAGGTTATATTACTTCATGGGAATCTTGCTAAGATGTTTTATGGCTCAGATGAATGAACATTTGGATACTTTGCTTTAAATCTAGGAATTTTATAGTTATTAAGCTTTAGTATTTTGTTTGCTTGTTTTTGCCACACTGGAAATCAGA
This sequence comes from Geosciurus inauris, assembly GCA_004024805.1. Lineage (NCBI taxonomy): Eukaryota > Metazoa > Chordata > Mammalia > Rodentia > Sciuridae > Geosciurus > Geosciurus inauris. Next base: position 100,218 of record PVHX01004481.1, on the reverse strand, counting down.
ACCCAGGACCTTGAGCATGCTAGGAAAGTATTGTACCACTGAGTCACATCCCCAGAGGTATTTATAGTAGAAACACTTGTCACCTAGATTTTTTTTATGTTAACGTGGACCTGATCCTTTTTTTTTTTTTTTTTTTTTTTTTTAAGAAAAATCTTGGCTCTGGCTAGAGGTTACACTGTGGCCCGTGTCTTCAGAAAGATGGCAAAACTTATTTTTATGTTTTTGGATTTCTTATTCTAATTTCCTACCCTACTTAGCTGACCTGAATCATATGGCTGTTCACATCACAGGAACATGGCACATCAGTTTTCCAAGTGCTTTCAGGGACTGTAACCCCAATTGCTAGCTCCATCTTGATTAAATCTATGTTTATGAAGGGTTGTTAAAAAATGGGTGGCTTATTGGGGCTTGGGTGTGGCTCAGTGGTAGAGCACTTGCCTAGCATGAGTGAGGCACTGGGTTCAATTCTCATCACCACATATAAATAAATAAAATAAAGGTCCATTGACAACTAAAAAATATTTTTAAAGAATATGTGGCTTATTGATTCCTTTAGGTCTTAAGAAATTCATATCTCAACTACCTAAAGCTACATTGGTATACCACATTGGTTTTGATTTTCATAGAATTGCTTTTGATAAATTATGTTTTAGGGTTATCCTTGGTTAACCTTGAAGAATATTATACAAGAGTTCTGTGAATCCTGCCAATAATGATATCTTGGTAATAATAAAACTGATGATCATCCATATGTATTAAACCACTCTCTCTTCTAACATCTGAGAATACAAGATAGACAAAAATTTCTGCCTTCAGTGGATTTATGTTTATGTTAGTGGAGGAAAGACAGATTTTAAAAAGACAAAATGTGAGTTGATGGTGTTACAGGAAAAATAAAACAAGGAAGAGGAACGGATGTTGCTGTTAAAATAGACTGAGCAGCGAAGGAGGATCCTAGGATACTGAGCATGACACACATATCTCGCTTAGTACTTTACCCGAGGATGTTGCTCACTATTTAATCCTCTGAGGATGTGAATTATATTGCAAACTGTCCTCCTTATGGGAACCCATGGGAACCCTTTGATGTTGGAACCAGCAGCAGCCAGGCTTCTCTTGAGTTAACTGGCTTCTTTTTATCTTCTCTGCACCGAGTATCCAGTAACAGATTGTGGTTACCTCTTTAAGCTTGCAAAGAAACTTAAAACTTTGGCATGGACTGAGAGTACTGACCTGATGCCTGGCTTCCCCTTACCTTTTCTATCTTATTTTAGCTTTTGTCCCAGTTGGCTCACCTACTTATTTTAAACTTTATTTTATGTTGTTATGTTGTATTTACTTTGGCATGCATCCTTACATGTATTTTTTGAGCAAAGTAAGGCCTAAATAAAAATAAATACCCACATACTTACATATACACACACACGTATGTATGTATACATAATGAACAAGCATTGTGCAAAGGTGTAGCACTTCCTTCTTGTTTTACTGTCCCTTGAACCAGGAGTTCTTGTTTGAGAAAGATTTTCATGCTCCATAGAACCTTCCTTAGGTGGGTACTCAATAAATATTTATGGAACAACAGTTTTAGTTGTAGCTAGACATTAAATAAGGAAAGTATTCCTGAATATCTTAAGAGTTTTTCCTGTTGAATGTTAAACAAATGAAATTTGTTGATGTTCAGTTTTTAAAAAAAACTGATATTTATAATGCCATAAACCCTTTAATATAAAATTATAAGGCAAATCAGGAATATGACTGATATATAATTATGACCCTTCCACACTCCTTTCTAAAAGTTTCCAATCAGTGTGTTTTAATAATTCTAGGATGCCAAAACCCTTTGAAACCTATCACTCTTCAGGCAAATTAGTTACACCAAAAAAAAAAAAAAAAAATTACATACAATATTAGAGGAGTTATGGAAACACTGAAGCTCATTCATCAACTTACCTAGGTTATAGAAGCTTGAGTTATGTTTTTCTTCTTAATAATACATGCTCTTGAATTTGTAGCAACACAAATCAATCAATCAATTGATTGATTGATCAAAAAGTTAGCCATAACCCAGCACCAAGAGACAGCCATTATTCACATGTGGATGAATTTAGTTTTGATCTTTTTATTTTTATTTAAAAAAATGTTGAACTTACATTATCAATATGCTTTTGTATCCTGATTTTTTGGCATAGCAATAACTGCAATAGTAAGTAGTTCTCAATGAAATTAAAAATTCTTTGTAGACCTCAGTTTTAATGGTTATATAATATTTCAGCATGCAAATACACTGTAATGTGTTTAAGTTTTTTCTAATGTTGTCCATTTAGGTTCTCCTTGGGAGAATTACTAGGTGCAAATGTATATCATAACTAACGTTAATGACAGATGAATTTTTTTTTCCTAGAAAGATTGATCTGGTTATATTGGTACTAGCAGTGTGCAGAAGTACCTGTCTACCTATTTTATCTCACCCTTGCCAGTATTGAGCAGTACTATTAGAAACAAATAATCAAAGAAACAAAAACTTGTTTTGTTTTATAGGTGAAAAATGGTGCCATTTTGACCTTCATCTGTATTTCTTTGAGGTTTACTTTTAAAGCTATATTTTCACGAGTTGGACTTTTCCTATTAATGAATGATGATGTGTTTGGTTCATTAATATGTAGAGGAATTTTTTCCCTTATTTTTAAGCTCTTTCTGCACAATAAAGTCCTTCAGTAAAGTTTAGTTCTTTTTCTGTAAGTCTTATGTTTGTTTAAAAATTTTTTCCTAGGTATTTCATTTTCTGTTTTTGGTTACTGTTATGAAAAGGGATTTTTCTTTCATTATATTTTCTGTTATTACTGTCATACATAAAGGTGATAGGTTTTTATATATTTATTCTCAACATGGCTTTCAATTGATCTTGGAATTTGTAGGCAATTCTCATTTGTTATCTGTAAAGGAAGATTTACTTTTTACTAAGATTTATGCCTCATTTCTGTTCTGTACCTTCTATTGGTTAAAGTCTCCATCCAGAATAATGTCAACTAACAGTGATGATATTGGGCATCATATACTTTGTTTCTTATTTTAATGGAGATATCTGGAATATTTCTCTGTGAGTGTAATAGTTCTAGGCTTAAGAGGGATCATTATGGTGAGCTGGGAATTTCATCAAATACATATTCTGTATATATTATCATGATCTTATGGTTTATTTCTTACAGGCTTGTTGGTTTGATACTTTTCATTTCCTAACATTGAGGCTTTCTTTTCTTTTTTTTTCATTTTGGGAATAATTTTATTTGATCATAATGAGTTATTTATTTGAGTTAAACTAAATCAAACTTGCTAGCATTTTATTTAGAATTAGTATTGATACTAAAAAATGAGAAGGGTGTATGGTTTCCTTGTTTAAAACTTTTTTTTATTTTTTAAAATATATTTTTAGTTGTATATTGACACACAGTATCTTTGTTTATTAATTTATTTTTTATGTGGTGCTGAGGATCGAACCCAGTGCCTTTCACATGCGAGGCACGCACTCTAACAATGAGCTACAGCCCCAGCCCTAAAACTGTTTTTGTTTTTTTTTTTGCTGGGTTTTGGGGTCAGAATTGGCTATGCTAGATTCACGAAATGAATTGGGTCACTTCTAATCTTTTTCTTTGCCCTGAAAAAAAAAAATGCAGGCTGGGAATTATCTGTTCCTTCAAGCATTTGGATATGTAGTTATAAAATATTTTAACTGAGACCTGTTATAGAAAGTGATAATTTGATAACATTTTCAATTTCTTCTGTGGATGTAGCCTCTTCAGGCTAATATTTTCAGAACCACTTTTGGAAGATTACATTTCCCCCACCTCCATTTTCCTCTCATATCCATTATTTAATATATTAGGTTCATGTCTGTTCTAATGTTATTGTGAGTTATACTTTAATAAGGGTAAAATGATCTGTAGTCCAATTGAGTGACTTTTCCCTTGACTTCTCTCTACTTTAGTGATCACCTTGCTTCACTTGCTTTCCAGTGTCGTCTGTCTCCATGTCCTTCCTTCCCCTTCTCTGTCCCTTGTTTCTTGTTTTCTCCCACTTCCTTCTCTTACTTTTGGTATTCTGATGCAGCAGTAGCCAGATTATTGAAATCTTTGAGATGATCAGAACACAATTACGAACAGCTTTCTCTCTCTAGATCTTTGTTTTCCAGTGTGCCTTGCATTTTTCTCTTCCCTAACCCCTGATAATATCTTGGACCAAAATATATCTTCTAGTCTAATGTAAAATGCTGATCTCCCATCTGTTTGTAGCTTCCCCACCCTTCTCTCCTGTTCCAAGCTTAGGACGTTGATGCGGCAGGCATGGCCTTTTTTTGGCCACCATTTTTCTCCCTTCTTCCTTTTTAGCTCTTCTGGTGTGTGTGTGTGTGTGTGTGTGAGAGAGAGCTGAAGTCTGAGCTGAAGGCAGGCTGCTTGAAGAATTCCCCCTGCCTTGAGGGAGGTCAGTTTGTTTTTCTTGTAAAGCCTCAGCTGACTGGATAAGACCCCACATTCCAGAGAGTAATCTGCTTTTTTCGAAGTGTATTGATTTAAGTGTTAATATCATCTAAAAATACCTTCACAGAAACATCTAGAATAGTGTTTGATCAGATACCTGGGCATGGGGCTAGGGTTGTGCCTATCTAGTTGGCATAGGAAGTAGTCATTACAGAGTCACTGTGCACTCCCAGGATCAGCTTGTGACTCTGTGTACTAACTGCACTTTCTGTAGGGTTTCCTCAGCCAACAAGCCATCCTCTTTGGAGGGGTATCTTCAAGCGGGCTCAGGCCTCCTCGCTGTCTTTGCGTCTTCTTGGCCCACAGGGAACTCGCATCACACTGTTGCTACTTCTTTTCCATTGCAGCTAGGCCACAGCTTTTAGGATTCTCCAGAGGGTCAGTGCAAACTGTCTGTACCCTCATGTAAGCCCCTAAACCAGAGGGACACCTGTCAATCTTTAAGAACTTTCTTACTACATGTTCCTCTGTCCTGATGGCAGCACTAGCTCATCAGTAGTCTTCAGGATATCAATTCTCTTGGCTTTGCTCTTCCCTAATCCTCTGGAAGCTTCATTCCAGGGATACCTTCCTTTATTTAAGTAAGGTGGTTGTCAGAGACTTCAGGGGCTTCAGGTGTCCTTATTCACACCTTGGAGGACAGGAAGTATCAGCTTTCACATTTTAGTATGTACTTCATTTTTGATTATTGTCACCTATTGATTGTACAAATTAATGGGATTCACTGTGATATTTCCAAGTATGTATACACAGTGCATTGATTGTGTCCATCTACCCTTCTCCTACCCTTGTCCCCCTGCCCCCCTTCCCAGACCCAGTCAAATTTATGTATTTATTTAATTGCAGTTTCCCACATGAGAAAGAATATGTGATACTTATTCTCAGGTTTGTGAGATAAAAGTTCTGTGTCTCATCTGATTGGATGATTGCAGGTCACATGCCCAGTTTGAACCAATCACTATGATTGGGAGGCACGGCTATCTTGAGTGGTAAGCACCAATTTTCTTTCCTTTGTTGTTTTTGTTTTTATATCTTTCTTTTTGATTCTGTTTATTCTTTGTTCTAGGAGACTTTTTGTATATTTGTTCTTCACATCACTAAACAGGTTTTCATGAGTTGTTTTTTTAACTGTCTATAATGTGAATTTAAACAATAATGCTTTTTGGTTTTTAGTCACTTCTCTTATTTTTGCCTTTATTTCAATTGGTTCTCTTGGCTCCTTATATGTTTTTCCCTCACTGAAGCTAGCTCTTTGTATTTGGGAGGTTACTATAAAGGAACTTAAAAATATATTGTGGGCTGCAAAAAATGTGAATGTACTTAAAGCCACTGAATTATATGCTTAAAATGGTCAAAATGGTACTTTTTTTGTTATATATATTTTACCACAATAAAAATATTCTATTTTATATAGGAAATAATTTTCAATGTGTATTCTTCCCCTGGCTATTCAGAATAATATTTTATTGCTTTTGTAATAAAATATTATCTTAATGTACATGTTTTTATATAGGTTCGGTTTTGCCAAAAGTCAGGGTACCTGAAGTGTCCTGTTTGTTTGTTTATTTATTTTTGGTTCCAGGGATTGAAGTCAGGGGCACTCAACCACTGAGCCCCATTCCTCAGCCCTATTTTGTATTTTATTTAGAGACAGGGTCTCACTGAGTTGCTTAGCACCTTGCCTTCGCTAAGGCTGGCTTTGAAATTGTGATCCTCCTGCCTTAGCCTCCGGAGCTGCTGGGATTACAGGCCTGCACTACTGCACCTGGCAGTATTTTTTTTTTTTTTGGTACCAGGGATTGAATTCAGGGGTATGAGCCACATCTCCAGCCCTATTTTGTGTTTTATATAGAGACAGGGTCTCACTGAGTTGCCTAGCGCCTTGCCATTGCTGAGGCTGGCTTTGAACTCCTGATTCTCCTTTCTCAGGTTCCCAAAGTGCTGGGATTACAGATGTGTGCCACTGTGCCTGGCTATGGCAGTATTTTTATTTTTATTATTTTTTGTTTTTTTGAGTAAGAATGACTTTTCTTCTTAGATGTAGAGCTGGAGCTTCTGCCAATTTTTTCTTCAATGGTAGGAGATAACATTTACTGCTGAAGAATGGAAGAAAAACTTACCTTGTGTTTTTCTTCACTCTAAATTACAAACTCTGACCAGTGTAAATCAGATGCTGTGCTGGTTATTAAGACGGTACCTCTCAGTTCCAGGAAGTCTTCTCAACTTTGCTTTGTGATGCTGGGCCTGACTGCTCTAAACTGCATTACTTGTTCTTCTTTTCTCAGTTGGTTCCCTCTTGGATTCCACCCACAGAGGACCCCAGAAGGAAATGGAAAGGCACAATGTAGGGAGAAAGCTCTGCTTCCCTGCTTACTGTTCTCCTCACATTGCTCTGATGTGGTACCTTGCCCCAGCTACCAGCTTCTTTTGGCACGCCTAGTGCACGAAATGGGCAGTGCTGCCTCAGAGGTCCCCATCGTGTTCACCATCGTGTTCACTTTTCCCCTTCCTTGCCCAACCCTAGGGGTGGAATTGCTTCAAAAAGTTACTGTCTCTGTGCCAACCTCAGTATTTCCTTTACTTTTTTTTTGGTGCCAGGGATTGAACTCAGGGACACTTGACCACAAAGCCACATCCCCAGCCCTATTTTGTGTTTTATGTAGAGACAGGGTCTCACTGAGTTGCATAGCACCTCGCCATTGCTGAGGCTGGCTTTGAACTCGTGATTCTCCTGTCTCAGCCTCCCTAAGTGCTGGGATCACAGGCTCTTGCCACTGTGCCTGGCTCCTATACTTTTTTCTTTATTCCACCCTCCAACTCCAGGGTTGAAATTGCCTATGTGTGTCCTCTTTCCTGACTAGGTCTTGAGTGATGCTGGATATTGTTTGAATCTTAAATATCCTCCAAAGACCCATGTATTAAAGGTTTGTTCCACAGAGTGGTGCTATTGCCAGGTGCTAGAAACTTTAAGAGATGGAGCCTAGTGGGAGGTCTTAGGTTATTGGGGTTGTCCTCTGAAAGGAGATTGTAGGCCCCTAGTCTCTTCCTTCTTTTCTTTTGTCCCAGACCATGAGGTAAATAACTTTGCTCTACTACATACCGTGACCATGTTGTGCCACCACAGGCCCAAAGAAATGGGGTCAATTTGTCATAGACTAAAACTTTCAGAACTGTGAACCCAAAGAAATATTTTCTCTTTTAGAAGTCTGAGGAAATGGCAGTTGCTATGTGGTGCAGGAAGTGGTCTTTGGTGGTGGGACAATTCCCAGAAGAAGAGGGGAAAGAAAAAATAAACAAACATTCCTACAGGGATGGAAAGTTTTATAACAAAAGAATATTGTATCATTTTAGGGTAAATGAAATGAGGTACTACTACATGCACCAAATGAGTAACATTTATATCTTAATGCCCTGAGTTTTTAGGATACTTGGCTTTGAAGTAGGTGAAGGTTGGGGACTTGGAAGGTAGGTGGCTTCTTGAGAATGTTACCATGCTTTTTGCCCATCATTCTTTGGAATTCTTGTCAGAGAACATTCCTGTGTTAGCTCTTTCTCTTATCTCTCTGTTTGTACATTAAAGTAAGATAAAGGAAACAGAAAGTGAGATAGAAAGCAAAGTATTTTGCAAACATTTCGGTGAGTCAGTTTGTCCTGTGCAGGAGAGTGCAGATAGCTGGGTCGAGCACACATCTCTGGGGAGCCCATGTCCTGCAGAAGGCCACCAATTTGGGCCTTGCCTCATCCTGCTTCCATTAGTTTTGTCCTAGAATCTCCTTTTTGCCTCTTTCTCTTGTCAGCCTTCAATAGCTCTTAAAATTCGGTACTTATTAGACACTGGAGTAGAAACAGATGCACAGTAATCAAGGCCTGTATCTTAGAAATTCTTGTTTGTTGGTCTTGGAAGAGACTTGACAAAATGGTGAGTTTTTGTGTCTGGATCCACAGATGTAGGAAGCTCATGTTGTTAGGGTCTCAGAATTGCATGGCCTAAGTCACATCAACCAAATTTCTAAACAATTAAAGCAAAAATAAAAGTGCAAGTATTTTTACTTACAATAGGAAATGTAGATCTCTGAGCAATTACTCTCATGCCTTTAAGTACCTATTCATTCATTTAGCTGTTTCCCAGATGTTTTAGGAGTAATGGTGTTTGGGAGAGAACACAAGCTGATACTTGCGTATAGTCAAAGGACCCTCACAACTTTGTAATCCTTAAGAAGGAGTCAAGATGAGGCCATTAATGCATGATTATTATAGCTCAATGCAATATCCACATTTTTTGGTCATACTTGTCAGCTTATTCTTCCTGTGACTGCCCGCTTGTGATTTTGTGTCTCTATTCAGTCCTTCTCTGACAAATATCTTACTGAATCAAATCAACTAATATGATTAGAAAAAAAATTGAAATGTCCAATTAATGTTAAAGGTTGAGGACAAAGAAATGATTTCTATATTTCAATGTAATCAAGGCAAATTCTGAAATAGTAATTAATATTTAGGATAAGCATTTAAAATTCAATTGGACTATGTCTTCATTGGAGTCGGAATAGCCAATTAGCTGTTTTGAACTCCTCCTTAGAAGAACCAATGAGTATTAATGATCAGGAAGTATTATTAACCATTTATAAAAGTTCCTCCACTCACAGAAGACAAAGACTAGCCAACGGTCCTTATGTCCTCTAGATCAGAGGTCAGTATGCTGTAGAGTCTGCGGGTTGGCTGCCTGTTCTTGTAAATAAAGTTGTACGAGAACACATTCATGTGTGGTGTTTATGTATTTATCTCCAACTGTATACCCACCACAGTGGCAGAATACTTGAGACAGACTATATAGCCACAAAGACAGACTATATGGGCCATAAAACCTAAAATTTTACCATCGGAAACGAATTGCTGACTTCTGTTTCAAGAATTTTTGAGGGAATAATACTTATATGTGGGAATCAATAACAGAGAATACAAAAGAGTAGGTCAATAAGTGCTGGGTTGACCTATGTTTTAAATATTAGAGTACTGCAGGGAAAAAAATTAAAGCACTGTTGGAGGAGGACTAGTCTGGCAGCAGTGGTGGGGAGGGTTTAGGTGGGAGGTAGGAACATCACTTAGAAGGCCAGGGACACTATATCGGAGGAGACAGGAACAATTGGCATAGCACAGGGTCTAATGTGGCATTTCAGGTCAGTACTGGGAACCAGTTAGACCAGATCTGCAGGAACAAATGAGCATAGTATAATTATTTAGAGGAAGGTCAAGTTAGAATCTGGGGTGCAGACCAAAATTGGGAACAATGAACAAAGTCTTGTGTCCAAATAGGGGAGTAGAGTGGTGTTGAAGTTTGGGAAGAGATGCTGTTTTCAGTGTTGAGTTCAGAGGTTCAATTTGAGCTGAAGGGATAAGCAAGAGCCAGATAATGAGAATTGTTGTTGTGGATGCTGAATTAAGCGGCACACGTGAAGGAACATGGAAAGATAACTTGAGATTATTATTCATGCTACCATCATTGAAGAAAACTGTCCAATCTTTTTTTCTGGTTTAGGAAAAAGTTGGGATGATTTTAGAAAACCTTCCAGATTGTACCTAGTGAAATTGGTCAGAATCCAGTGAAGTTTATGATAGCAGAATCCCGCATAAGAGACAGGTGCAGTGGAGGTGATTGTGAGTGGTGCATTAAAAGACCCCTGATAGATGGCGAATGGCAATCTCAGAAGGATCTACTATGACATCCAGAACCTCCCACGATAAATCCATAAGACTAATATACTAGATAAAATAAGTTGAATACAGGGTTCCTGTAATAAGAAAGAAATGCCAAAAGTCAGAAATAGAGAAAGAATTAAAACCAGAGTGGTAAGAATATGGATGCTGTAGCTGTCCTAGGTATGAGTAAAGGCTGGGGTAGAGGTTTCTCTCCTGGTGACCTTGACCTTTGTGTGTCATAAATGAGAAATTTGCTTATAGCTAAGACTGTCAAAGAACTGTACACTTAAAGCAAGAGGTGCCTGGAAAACAGCCTGCCATTTCTAGGTAATGAATAGGATATTCTCTTAATTTGATCTCTGGATTAAAAAAAGAAAAATGATCTCCGGAAGATCCTTTAACTCAGACCTCCTAAATACTGTCTAGGTATCCCAGAATCCCTAATTGAGAAATAAATTTCATCACTTGGTACTGATATCCTTGGGATACCTTGCAGCAGAAATCCAAAGCTACCTGGAAAATATATTCCCATAACCAGGCCCACAGGTTTCTCACAGAAAAAATAAACCACTTGAAATATTATCTCATAATCAATTATGAATCATGTTGGAAAATGAGAGAAAGAGAGGAAAGCAAATACAGTACATAGGGAAGTTAGGGCTCCTGAGCTTCATGAAATAGTCTAAATGAGAATATAAAAATAAATGTTTATAAGGATTAAAGAGACAAAATAAAAAACTGTATACATTATAAGTAGCACATCACTGAAACAAATTGTATTTTAAAAGGAACTAAATTGAGCTTCTAGAAATGAAGTGTTAGCCAATGAAGTTAAGTCAGTGGAAGGTCTGAAAGTCAGATTTGATATTGCAGACCTTGTATATATCTGGAAGGCAGAGTGGAGGGAATTATCCAGAATGTAGCACCCAGGAATACAGAGGGAAAAATTGGAGAGGAAAAGATGCATTGAGTGTAATGAGAAGACACAGATTATATCTGCCTCATCTGGGGGTGCTGCAGCCAAGCTCCATAGGTTGGGTTGCTTATGAAAAATGGAGATTTAGTTCTCAGAGTTCTGGAGGCTGTGAGTCTAAGATCAAATGTTGGGGCACACTTTCTGGTTTGGGGATTTCCTCATTTGCTGATTTGCACAAGATTGTGCAGGGCCTCCAGTTTCTTCTTCTAAGAGCAGTAATCCCACACGAGGCCCCACCCTCATGCCCTCATTGCCTTCTAAAGGCCCCGCCTCTTAATACCATCGCCCTAGGGGTCAGGATGTCAACATATGAATTTTGGGGAGACACAGACATTTAGGCCATAACAGTATTTCATGGTATTCCAACAGAAAAGAATAGACAAAAAGTGGTGAAACTCTAGCAGGTTGAGAGGAGTATCATGCAGCACTATGTGAGGAAGGTATCTCCGCAGGGACTGCCTGCTGTGTGGTGCCAGAGCCCAGTCCTGGGCAGGAGGGAGTCCAGCTGGGGTAGGCTGGTGGCTGTCCAGCATGGTGTACGGGATGAGAGAATAATGTTCATAAGGGAGTGAGGAAGGCAGGAGAGACTGGAAGTGGGTCACATGTAATGATGCTATTAAAATAAGTAAATACACTAAGGATTATAGAGGGCACAGGGATGCGACTATGAAGAATCCTGTAGTGGTTGGATTGGAATTGGAAGTATCTGGGAATTTGAAGTTCTCAATATATATAGGTATAGGAATAAAATAGGGTACTGTGTACTGTAGATATGCACATATATTTAAGTGCATACATATATTTCTTAGTTTACTGAGATGGTCTGGGAGCCAGACAGGGGATAATTTGATCATCATACCAAGCATCATCATCATCATCATGTCAAATAGTGCCGTTGTCTGAATGCTGATGTCCCCCAAAATTTGTATGTTGAAATTTAATCCCCAATGTGATAGCTTTAATAGAGTAGGGTCCTTTGGGGAGCGATTAAGTCATGACGTTCCACTTTCATGAATGGGATTAGTATTCTTTTTTTAAAAAATATATTTTTTTAGTTATACATGGACACAGAGTCTTTATTTTGTTTACTTATTTTTATGTGGTGCTGAGGATCAAACCCAGTGCCTCACATGTACGAGGCAAGTGTTCTGCCACTGAGCCACAACCTCAGCCCCAGGATTAGTATTCTTCTAAGAGGATGAAGAGAATGTTCTTATCCCTTCTGCCACATGAGGACTCAGCAAGAAAGCATCATCTATCAGACTGGGCCTTCACTGACACCAGATCTGCTGGTGCATTGATCTTGAACTTCCCAGCCTCCATATCCGTGAATAATAAATTTGTTAATAAATTAGCCAGTCTAAGGCATTTTGTTATAGCAGCCTGAATGGACCTAGACAAATAATGATAGTAACATTTAATGAGCGCTTGAGTATATACTAGCGTAAATGAATAAATTGGAATTTTGACAAGCAAAAGGAAACTTAAATGATTTTAAAATCTCCACAAAGTACTTCATCATTATATAAATAAACAAAACAAAGAAAAAAGAGGAACTTTACAGTAGAGTAGCCTGGTAGACATAATCTTAATCAAATGAACATCATCAGTATTGGAATAAATAAAAATTGTGGGCCATCAGAAAAGATGCATGAAAAAAACTATTTCCTCAGTTCAGGAAAAACTTGTGTTTCTGTCAAAGATGTGTACTCATGAGGAGACATCAGACAAACCGCAATTGAAGAGCATATTACAAAATAACTTTTAATGATCAAATTGTCAAGGTTGTAAAAGTCAAAGCAGGACAGAGGAAATGTTCCAGATTAAAAGAGAATGGAAAAGACGTGACAATAAAATGAAGCACATGAATTTGAATTGGATCCTTTAGCTATGAAGGACATTAGTAGGACAAACAACAAAACCAGAACAGTTCTGGGATTAGGACATCAAAGTTAATTTCTTGATTTTTTGATGATTATATGAGATTTTATAGAATTACTGGGGTTTTTTGGACAGGAAATATACTAACATATACAAAAGTGCAAATTACAACTTTTGTATAAATTTAAGATTGTTTCAAAATAAAACAAATGTTCTTTAAAAAATTTTCTTGTTAATACTGTATATAAAATGTCCCAAGAAAACTTTCCCAGTCCAAGATATTTAAAATGTTGACTGTAAAATACAAGCATGGCTGAACACACAGTAAAAAGAGAAGCAGTCAGAGGCCAGAATGTCAAGAAGGCATGTGATTCCCTAGAAATCAGCAAGCTCTGGAATCCTACTTTCCCTGAGCTGTCCTGAACCCCCCCCCCCCCCATTTTTTGGATCAGGGATGATGTTATATTGGTCTGTTGATTCGAAGCTGACCATTAGAAACCAGACTATATAATTTGTTGAATGCGTATGCCACATTTTTGAGATGAGCCCCCTAACCTCATATATTGAACCTTAGCTGGCAAATGAACCTCTTAGACCTTCCATGAGCCTCACTGCTTTTGGGTATGTCCTAAGACCAAAGAATCATGCGACTACAAGCCCATTGACACTCCTCAACTGTAATAACATGCAGGATAGCATGATATATTTTTTCTTGGTCTGGTATCTCACTTTGATTACTGACATCTATCATCTTAAGGTCTTAGACAAAGCCTTTATTTTAACATTCTGTTAAATGTGCATGCCTTCCTCATATAATGCAATTCAGCCTTGAGGAAATTTCCAGTGTGCACAAATAGACATGTGCAAGGAATTTTATTGCAATAATATTTGCAATAAAAATTGAAGAAAAAAAATAAGGAACCTTAGATAAAGTAATGAGCTAATAAACTAGTTATTCAAACAATGGAGTACTATATAGCAGCTATAATGAATGACTTAATCTTAAAAACTATATTGAGGACAAAAAAAGAAAGTTGAATCTACACAGTATATTATTCATTTAAGCTGTAAAATGCCACAGAAAATGATGTATGATAGTTTAAAATGCACATACATAAAATGTTAAATATAAACATAAAAATGTTACATACCAAACTCCAGGAAAGGAAAGAGGAATAAAGAATGGCTGAAAATCTTATCCTTTAAAGAAGACATGAAGTGATTTCTAAATAAATATGAAAAAATGACATTTAATCATTTGATTTTCATTTAATCACTAAGATAATTAACATAGGTGAATAAAAATTAATTTGTTTAAATTTAATAAAATATCACATTTGATCACGATGGCATTTTAAAACAATTTTACAAATCTGAAATTATTCACAATTTTTGAATTTCATAAAAAATAACCTACATGGTGTAAAAAGCCATATACTTTCGGTTTCTAAATTTTTTTAGTATGAGGACTACATTTTAACAAAAAAATTGAACTCTTTATTAATTTTAGCAGCACACATATAAATGAGAATAATAGTGCTTTCTATGGTTTAGTTCTTTACTACCGCCAAAGACACATGGGTTAAAGGCTTAAGCCCCAGATTGGTGTTATTGGGAAGTGGTGAAACCTTTAAGAGGCGGGGCCTAGTGGAAGGTCTTCAGGTTATTGAGTATGTGCCATTGAAGAGGACAGTGGACTCCAACCCCATTCTCCCCCCCCGCCCTCCCCAGCCATGATATGCCAGGATGTGCTGTCTTACCACAGGCCCACAGCCACAGGGTTAATCATTCACAGACGGAAACCTCCAGAACTATAAGTCAATAGAAACCTTTTCTCCTTATAAGTTGATTTATCTCAGGTATTTGTCATAGTAATGAAAAACTGACTAACATTGTACTGCCTATACTGTACTGTGGTAGGAAATAACATCTATTCCATTCTTAAACAATGAATGATGTTAAAGAATGATGTTAATAGATCAGGTGCCATTTATCCCAGGGATGTCAAATATTTAGCTTTTTCACTGAGTCTCAGTGGTTTCTATATTTGAACTCATATTTGGAGTTCTGCTCAAAGTATAAATCTTTTGTTGAGTATAAAGCCTAGTTCATTCTATCTATAGCAATTCTCCCTCCAGCTTGTTAGGAGTCAAGCCCTGGTAGGCAGGGATCATAGCTGCCCCTTCTTCTCCTGCTTGCACTACTAGGCCAGCTGGGCAGCTGCCCCTCCCTCCTCTTGACCACCTTTTGCGTCAGTTCAGAGTGGTCCTGTGGTTTTTCTATGGATTCAGGTGCTTCTATTTGTTTCCATATCAATGGACAGATCTTCACCAAAATGATGAATTTGGCTAAAATTCTTTTCAGAGTCTCCAGTGTTTCTTCTTAGTTCACTTGAGACCCTTTGGTTACACTTAACAAACACTTACTGCACATCTATTATGTGCCAGGAACTTTGCCAGGTCTTGGCAGGAAAGAAGATGATCAACAAAGAACTCCTGTCTTTAAGCTCTGAGTCTGATGACCACTCGCCTCATTCTCAAAACCTCTCCACACTGTGAGAACAGGAAAGATTTGATATTGGTCTATCTTGCCATCTCTGCTGATCCCCAGGCTCCTATTTCTGGCTGCCTGGACCATTTTTTTTCTAGATGTTTTTGAAGAGAAATGGGACAAAATCATTTTCTCTTATTTTCAACTGCTTTCTCTTCCTAACTTTCTAGTTTCTTTCTGACTTGGCCTGAAACATCACCTTTCAATGCACCCACTCATTCACTCCTTCAATAACTAGTTAATGGTTTCAGTTATTTCCATTCCCACTGCTGTGTAGACTCTTGCCACCTCAGTTCTGGACTACCCTAATTGCCTCTTAATTGGTCTCTGACTTTGTTTTCTCCACCCCGGATCCATCCTATTACTGCTGTTAGACTGGTCTTCCTAAAATACCCTCTTAATCATGTCACATCACTGCACCCAAACTTTCACTGAATTCCTGGTGACCAATTCTATTCCAGTATTCACTGTCCTTCATTCTAGGGCTCAGTCTTCCTTTGCAACCTCCTCTGTGTATATTCACTTCCTTGAATCTCACCTTTAAGTAAACCCAGCCCTAATATTTACACTTGTATAAAATGGTAGAAAGACTATTGCAAATTTCATTTGATGCTAATTTTGAGCTGCTCATATTTAGCAGCTAACCTGTTTTGCTTTTTTGCTTTTGTATCATATTCCTCTGTACATATTCAGTGTGGTTCTCATAGCACTGGTTACAATCTAGGGGACACATTGACATCATCTGGGTTTTTGCAGAATACTGATACTTGGGTCCCCCTCCCAGAGATTTTGATTTAACTGGTTTGGACGTCAGGATTTTAAAAGTTCCTCCTGGGTAACTTTCATGTGATTTCTAGACTTAGGCCCTCTGGCTTCTAAGGGACAATGTTGTGCAAGGAGCTCTGTTGCTGTTGACACATAGGACAAATGACAACGGTGACAGCAAAACAAACTGGCCACCTACTCGTTGGCCACTGGCCCAAGTTGCACTTGTTGCAACTTAAAAAGGGAGCTGGGCTTAGGCTGAGTTTGTGCTGTGGGCCTGGAAATCTTCCTGATAATTGCCTTCATGAGTGCACAATTTTAAGAAGAAACATGGAGGCTTCTAAAAGTATCCTTTGAAGGGGGAGGGTTTACACTCTAATTTGAATCCTGTATTTTCCCCGTCACCATGGGAGGTCTCCAAGAAAAACAGGGTCTCTCACATTACTTTCATGGGCAAATGAATCATGTTCTAATTGCAGATTTTCAATGGAATGGCTACAAGTGTGTCAGAAAAGCTAAGAAAATTATTTGCTATAGACAGACAAAAGCTTCTGATCTTTTATGTATATTTTTAGATAAATAAGAGGCCTATTTTTTGTGCCTAACTGACTTGGTGCCTAAAATATTTTAAGCACTCACACACTTTTACGTGTGCCAGGTCACGCTAGAATATAAAATTCCCAAAGATGATATATTTAAAATGAAAGAACATTCTAGGGAAAAATGCCATATCCTATGTGTTGACCTGTAACTTAACAAATGGCTACTTATACTTATGCTCAGGATACATCAGGCTTACTATTAACATGACATTGCTTTTTGGATTATGGACCAAGATTGGATTTCTTCCAAAAACCTTTAGGTAAAGTAAGAAATGTCACAGAGAAGGTAGCTTTGACCTTTCATGTAGGATAAAAAAGCTTTGCTCGTCACTGAGCTAGGGAGTAGCTTGAAGTCATTTGAGGTCTCAAGTGATGATTTGACAATATTCTGTGCAGTTTGGGAATTTATATGCCTCAATTTCCCAACCCTTGAAATAGATTATTAACAAAATGGCAAGGGGTGGTGGCATAAGTCATGCTGCTGTCTGTGTACACATTCTTATTGTGGTCTCTAGATATTAAGTTATTGCATACAGAAGGATTCAAATGTTAGCTTGCAAGGATGGTAGGCCTACTTTCCTAATAGTTGGCCGCATTAAATAAGCAGGAGGCTGTTTGCCAGAGGTTGTCTCTGTACTGGACTTTCTAGGTAATAAACAGCAGCTTAACTTAGTATGTAAATAAACAAAAACCTAACTCAGAGGTATAATAAACAGCTGAGTTTTAGACAACCACAGACAGCTGATCACATCATATCATTCCAAAGAAGGCAGACACCTAGCTGTGGCCAGTCAGGTGACTACCTCTGGAACTGACCTATGAAAGCTCTTCTGCTCACATTTCTGAGTGGACCTCTCTGAACCTCTTTAGGTTCTGAGTGCTGCCATGAATGAATGAGTCTATGCTCAAATGAACTCTACTACATTTAGTTTGTCTAAGGTCTTACTTTTCATAGAAGTCTCACTATCATCCTGCCTGTTGTCTGGGTTTATAGATGGTGATGTGGCTGTTTGTGTAGAGAGGACAGGTACCCTGCTGGAGTTGTTTCACACAGTTTAACTCTTATGGATGCACTGAATTTTGTAACAGAATCTGAGAGTGATTTTGCCCTGGAATGTTGGAATTATAGCAAAAGTATGCAACTGAGGACAAGAACAGCTAGTGCAGGATGTTGCAGCCTTGCAGCCTTGCAGCCTTGCAGCCTTGAGAGTTGCCAGAGTCGCCACCAGGGGGCCCTTCAGGTTTGTGTACTAGGAGGTGGTAATACCTGCCTCACTGTGAAAATCCATTTTTTTCTGTCTGCAAGAGGATTTAGAGCTCAAACAAAAGGGTTTTCCCTCTCTTCTGCATGAGGGAGAGTGACTGCTCCTTTTTCCAAGAAGCTGAGTAAAGGACCTCCAAAGGAGTCTGTCACAGAGCTTAGGGTGTCTGTGAGAATGAGAGACTTGGGTCTTCTCTGACATTGTGTTCTGAGCTCCAGAAGCTGTGGGCTGTCTCTGTCCTGGCACTGGAGTGCTGCAGCATAGGGCAAGAAAGCCTCAGGAGACCTGATGTAAGTCCCCTTACGTATGTGGGATCTGGTGTACTATGCATCTGGAGATTTCTGAGCAGAGAGCCTTGCTCGAGTAGCCATCACCAGCTGAGCAAGAATGGATCATGGCATGAGGCCAGAAGAGCAGGATGGTGTCACACTCACACTACTGCTACTCTCTTGTGACCCCCTGAGGACACAGAGGGAACCCCACAGAGATGAAAGGAGGAGCAAGTGAGGAAGGCTCACTGGACCAAGCAAAGGACCACCCCACATAGAGGGAGGGCTGAGGCATGTGATGAGATGGGAACAGAGAAGGAGGAAGGATGGCCCTTTTTCTGAGGGTACCCAGAACTAGGTAAGGGGCAAGGTGAAACAGCATTGCTAGTAAAAGGCCATGCAGCGTCCAGAAGGGGACAACTACTTCAGGACAGGTGACCAGTGGCAAAAGGGAAAATAATAAAACAGGGAGGCCAGTGCCCCTGGCCTCATCATGGGGCTCTGCTTCACTTGGTCATCCTCCCTGCCCATGGGGGTATGGAGCAGCCGGGCCTAGCAAAGAGAGAGGTGAGAAAGCTCTTCCAGAGTCACACCAAGCTCCTTCTTCACCCCAAGAACCCAGAACTCTGGCTCTAGCTATTTTGAAGAAGAGGAGAGGGACAATTTCCAATCAGCTATGATGTTAGACATTTTTAATAGGAGTAATAGTAATAATCAAAAGAGTCTGGTGGAATGTGCCAGTCTATGGAATGTGCCAAGGGGTCTTTGCTGGGGATTAGGACAGGGTTAGATGACAGACCATGACTGAAAAACGGATTTGAAGAAATACTACTTCTATGTTAATTAACCCATTGCGTTGCCACTCTATCCACTGCCTATTTTTTTAAATGCTGGAATGTTCTTAGTAATATTGGACCTGAGTCTGGGGTTTACAGGCCCCAGGACCAAGGGAGATCAGAAACAACCTGTGTTTCCTTTTCCATAAAAGAAGCTGGAGTGAGATTTAGAAGCCCCAAAGGAGACTAAAGCCTTTTCTTGGAGCCCTGTGTTCTTCGGATTCCCTGGAGTGGTGGTAGAGTGGGGAGAAGCCCATTTGGGAAGAGCCTGCTTTATAAGAGGAGGAGCTTGGGCAGGATCCCGGAGTCACTGGCGGAGAAAGATCAGCCTCAGGAGGAGGAGAGAAGGATGTGTTGCTCAGTGGTTGCTTTCATTCCTGTCTTCTGGGGGTTCACCTTGTTATTGATGAAGACTGAGGGCAAAGAGGTCAGGGAGGAGGGGGTTGGGTGGAGGAGGCAAGGTTTCTTTCCCCTCCCTGTAGCTAACATATGGTTATTCAAAGACAGAGCTGGAGGTGAAGCCAGAATTAGGCAGTCAGTATAGATAGGTAAATCGAGTCAGGTCTGATCAAGGAGGCCAATTTGGGTCTGGGAAGTTGGAGAGGTATTGAAATCTAATGCCTTCAGAGCCCTTCTTCCACCCTTACCAGTATAACCTGTCCCTGCTCCAACCTGTTGCTAAGGTAACCTGTCCTAGGGATTGTCTCTCCCTATAGGGAGTTGTTAATTATGCTCCTTTCCTGACCAAATCACTCCACTTGGGACCTTCCCCCTGAGCATCTTCTGTGAAGAGAGCAGGAGAACAAAGGAAGCCTAGGACATATAAAAAGGCAGAACACTTGTACTTCTGGGGATACCAGGATACCAGCTATGGCCCCCTTCTCCCTCTTGAAAGAAGTCTGTGTTACCCCTTTTTAAATAAACCCTGCTTTATATGCTTGCCTTGGTGTGCTTCTCTAATGTTCAAACTGCAGCATGTTGAAGAAGCAGAACTTGTCACCAGTAACTGGCGGTGTCCTGTTGTCCTATGAAGCCATCCAATACCCTCATTTTACACAGAATCCCTGTTTGGCCAGAACACTGCCCCCTGCACTTTTCCCACCCTGTGTGGGTATTTTGGAAAGTCACTGTAAAACAAATGTCTGATAAAGCTCAGGGCAGCGATTATGTGGCTCTTGCTGTTCCGCCTGTTACCCTTCTCTGGCCTGCTGCCTCAGGGTGCCTTGAACATCCACAGGACCCCACGTCTCTCTCTTCACCAGGCCCCTTTGCCCTGCTGCTGAGAGCTGCTGTCACTTCTACTGTCTTCTTACAGGCCTGGCCTCCACTGTCCATGCTCAGGACACTTTGAAGAGGCAAGACCTTTTTTTTTTTTTTTTTTTTTAAATCAGATTGTCTCTGGCCGCCTCGTACCCCCTCGGATATGCTCTCTTCCCACAAGGGACTTTCTTTCCTTGATTACTTTTGCCAAGTCCCCCATTAGTTTTCTAATGGGCTCAGTCTAGATTCCCTTCTTCAAACTAGGAATGTAAGGGAATGAGCAGGTGGGAGATCACATTCCCTGGAGCTGTATAAGGAGTCTTAGCACGAGGGCAAGGACTGAAATGTCCTGTAAGTGCCACATATGCTTGGGTGGACTAGGAACAGAGAGAAGGGGTCAGAGGAGAAGACGTGACCTAAACCTGTTTTCTGGAGCCACCAGGGAGTGGTGATGGACTGAGCTGAGCAAGGCTCACAGAGGGCCTCTCTCAGGAACCCTCCCCAGTGCTGTTTTGTCCACGTAAGGCCATGTGCTAGCTGGCCTGACATTAGGTGACATTAGGTGACAGTCAAGATTTAACATGTCTACTCTGCTTTTATGTTGATACCAAAACCTTTAATTATTTTTGTTTTATGACGATTATTTTTTCCTCAAATGTGAGCATTTTCCTTGGAAAATAATGAAAATTGTTTTTAATGTTGAGCCTAGAGATTAATGATCTCAGATCTTTTCCATATTAAATTCAGTCACAGCTTTATATTTTATTAAAGTAATCTTATTTATGGTCAAAGTCTGGGTGCCTTAGTGGTATCTGGAGCTGCAAATGATGGTCCTGTTTTAGATTTTGTGAGAAACATTGAATACTGTTTACAGCCCTGAGCACTTAATTTTGATTGGACAGATTTACTGTTTCAGGGAATAAATAGTTTCCTGGAACTGTTGTGGGACAATTGTGATTACTGTGCTTGCTATACAGTAAATAAAAAAGCTGTCCTTGCATGTATACTCCTGTTCTCTTAATTAGACATGTCTTTTTCTTTTCCTTTTCTTTTCTTCTTCTCTCCCCCCCTCTTTTCTCTCTCTCTCTCTCTCTCTCTCTCTCTTTCCTGGCTAAAGGTGCTGAATACTTTGGAGAATTCTAAACCAAATTGACATTATTCTCTTTTTGATTAGAATCCTTCTAGAATAGTTCTAGATTTTATTTTCTCTTCCACCCAGAGGTGAGACATACTTCAGTGTCTCTAATCTTAGCTCTTTCAACTGGGGTGGGGAAAAGCAGGAACAAATATTGGAAGAATTGTTAATTCTTAGTGAGAGAGGGATAGCCATCTATGGTTTCAACTGCGTCACAGCTCTGTGGGAGAGCTGGGGAGGGTGGTTACAGAGCCCCAGGATGAGGCCTTAACTGAAACACATTGGGGCAACTTATTTTTTTTTAGTTTTAATGATAGAGGGGATAAGCATCACCCAGCCCCTAGAATGAACGACACATATTAGGTGAGTAATAGACGGTTGCAGGTTTGACTACCAAACATCCTTTCTTTTTTCTTTGGCAACAGTGTCTCAATTTCCCTTTAGAGAAACATTCTCTACCTACTCTCAGAGAAAGAGCTGTCACTGGAACTAAATCTATGACCAGCTTCAGGAGTGTAATGTGTAACTCAAACTGGCCAAGTAGCTTAAATCTACCCTCTAAATGTAACGATTCCTTCAGGGATGGCTGTGCAGGTGGTTAGTACAGTCAAAGACAATCCTGTGTGGGAGCCAGTAGTGATGGATAACATTTTCCCCTCTGAACTTGAACATATAGAAGCCCGAAGGTGTTGACAGCCATTTTGTTCCATGAAGCTTCCCAGTGAAGCTTGTACAGTTATGATGTCGCTGAACAACTGGGACACTTCATGAGAAGTAAGGTGTTAGGCTGTCATTTCACGGTGTGAACAACACAGTGTACATACATGAGTGAAGATGGCTGTGATGTCACGGGATGATACAATATTATGGAACCACTTTTGGTGGTATGTGTGGTCAGTCATTGACCAAAATGTCATTTTGCAGCATGTAGCTATATGTGGTAGAGAGCAAAGCCAAGAGATGGGAGACATAATCTGGGTCTCTGATCCCCAGATATTTCAGTTGTATTATTAACCTATATATTCATTTTTTAAATTTGTCATTTATTTGAATTTAAAAGAGTCCTGACTGAACAAGATATCTAAAAAAAGTCAGTCATTCCTTTAACCCTACTTCTCATTCGTCAGGGAACCAGACCCCACACAGGAAGCATGAGCTCAACTGAGCTTTCTCCCAGACTCTTACAGGATGCAAATAATCTAAGGATGTGCCTTTTGGGTTCTATGATTTCACCTACACAAATGACTTCCAAGATGTATTTTTTTATGAAACAATAAAATTCGTAAAATACCAACTACCGTATACTCTCAATATATTTTCATATGAGGATGTTTTTAATATTCTAAAATAGGAAGTATAAAATACAATAAAGTATAGTATTTTAAATGGAAAAATCTAGCTTTAAGAAAATGTCCTGTGCTCTCCTTATTGCTTTTTTCATTTTACCCTAGAGTAGCAAAAATGTCAGTCACTTATAAGTTCTGAAATAAGATTTCTTGGAATCAAATAACAGCTCCCTGTCTTCCTGGGTATTCTGTAAATACTCCAAGTTTCAGTTTCCTCATCTGTAAAATAGAAGTAAAATAATGGTCTCTGTCTCATAACCCCTGGTAAGGATTAAAGGAATTAATGCATATGAGTTTCTAGAAAAATGCCTGGCATACAGGGAGTCAATAAATATTAACTATTATTGATGTTTTTATCATTGCTAATTAATGCTCAGTGTAAGCATCTGGGACAGAAACCAGATTCTAACTTCAGCCTTGACACCAAGTAATTCTGTGTCCTCAGGTGGGTGAGTTTAGCTCATTGGGCTTCAGAATGTTCCTTGGTAGAATGCAGGATTTGGTCAATCTCCAGGGCTATGTGGATGCTGGAAACCACATACATTCCGGGATCCTGCTCTTCTGACTAAGGGAGCGAGGTTTCACGGTTGGTCCCCAGTGCTAACAAACATGGGACTGGATTGGCTCTACAGCAATGCATCTTGCCTCAGAGTGTCCTGTAGCTTCTCTCTCTAGTTGACAGGGAGACATACGGAAGAAAAAACTTATTGGAGGAGCAAGTGTAAGGATTCAGGGTTAGAAATCACCAAAGAGAGGTGAGAAAATTCTAGTGATACCCATGGGCAGCAGTTTTGTGGTGACAGAATATTGTTGCTTCTACTCACGGCACTGCCGTCTCCTGGCACAGTCGGATAAATAAAAAGCCTCCATCCTGGCTGTACTGCCTATCTGTGTGGGCAGTCCCATCCACCAACAAAAGCAGAGCGCACTGTGTGCCTGTAAAGATGATGTGATGGGACGTGGATATTTATTTATTTATTTATTTGTTTTGTTGTTATTATTTTTTGTACCAGGGATTGAACTCAGGGGCACTCGACCACTGAGCCACATCCCCAGCCCTGCTGTGTGTTTTATGTAGAGACAGGGTCTCACTGAGTTGCTTAGTGCCTCGCCGTTGCTGAGGCTGGCTTTGAACTCACAATTCTCCTGTCAGCCTCCCAAAGTACTAGGATTACAGGTGTGCGCTACCACACCCTGCTGGGACGTGGATATTTAAATGTTAAGTTTTTCAAGGAAAAAATTGTTGAAGCAACTCAAGCCCAGGTTAAAGGTCCATTCAGCTGATGTGTATGAGGGAGTTCCTCCAGGTGGGACAGCTTCTTTAGCAGAAGCAGGGCTGGAGATTTACAGGCTAGGCCAGCAGAACAGATGAGATGGGTCAGTGACGCTGGTCTTGTCAGGGTGTAGATTTCTTTTGCTGAAACTGCTGCAAGACATGTGGTTGGAACCAATGAAAAATAATTTCGTATCTACATGCTGCTGTTATGCAGTCAGGCCCATGTCATGTTAGCAGCTATCAGAACATTGTTTTACAGAACTATTGCCTGTGGATTATTAACTGTCTAATGCCAAATAAGTTTCAAAGAGATGAGAAAAGGGGGAGGGAGGGGGAGAAGATAGAATATTTTTAAAAAGGCAAGGAATCAAAAGAGCCATAACCTGGGGCCTGCTTTAAACTTTTCTTTTTTCCCAACTTAAAAAGGCAACTTTCTCCAAAGTCTTACGTATTTTATTAATTTATTTCTCAAGAGGCTATAAACACACACACACACACACACACACACGCATGTATGTAAATGATATAAATGTATATATATTCTACTGTATATATACAGATATATACAGTATAAAAATTTTTTTTTAAGCATTTTGACTTAATGTTTTCATTCTTATTTCCCAAATAGTCCACTAGATGTCTAAAAGATTCCATTGAGAGGAAGAAAACTAAAGCACCCAAATGTGTTTTCTATTCTTTAAGCTGCATAAACATTATAATATTTCTTTCTGCATTATATATCCCACAATAAAAAATGTCAAAATAAAGAGAAGGAAGGAGAAGTGTTTAAGAAAGGAAAGGAAAACAAAGTTCCTATTTTACAATAACGTACCTCCTTATCATCTGCTCAGTGATATGTTTTCATGCAGTGTCAGATACAGAAGGAAAATAGAGGAGGCAATAAAGAATTTCGAGAACTTCTAGGTCCTGGGAATCATCCCACAGAAGGATGCTCTAAGATTTCATTTATATAGTGTTTTTTTGTACATGGAGCTAATAAACTTCTATCAAGCACTGTCAAGGAGCAATTTAGAGGACATCAAGGAGTAAAGAGGTTGCAGCACTGAGATAGATGTAACTTTTTGCTGGCAATTGGCTTTATGTTTGAGTCAAGTCCACATTAGCAAATGTGTACTGCTTCTTCCTCCAAACTACTTGCTCTTCTCTTTTAAGAAGTGCATTAATTGTGATGCTTGCATAAGGAATGGATAGACGATTTCTTGAGAAGCCTGCTCTGTGGGTACACATCTTCATGAAAACGGTCTAAACCAGAAATTTTAAACCCACTTTCTTAAAGCCCAACTGGTAAGAACCCAATGCAGACATCAAACTAGGAGCAGAGCATAAAGGTAAGAACAGAACTGAGCTATAGAGGAAAGAGCCAGTCATTCTATCTTTGGCTTTAGCCCAGGATTTAAACCTTGATAGAATGGAAGATTAGATCACACACAAACTCGGTCTTGGTGGCACCTCATCCCAGGGCCAGTGGAGGGTGGGAAGGGTAGAGATCAGGCAGCCAGTGAGCAAGCAATTGGAATTGTGTGGTGCTGTGAACAGTGTGGCTGCTTCAAAGCATGGACCCTTTCCCCCAAAACACCCAACTGCTGGGAAACAAGAGGGAAGGTGAAAAATAGTGCCTTGTCTTACAGAGATTCCCAGTAAGGAAATAAAAATGGACTTTCCCTCAGGACTTTGTCTAATTCAAGCCTATGTCATTGTTTCCTTGGTCTGGAAATAGAATTTCTTACAACAAGAATCTTATTCCAATGAATACTGAGCTGTTATGCAAAATACAAACCCTCTTCATTCTTTCACTGAACCTTAGTTATCAAGAAATAAAAGATGTGTCCATTTGCAAGGTCTATTTAAATAATTTTTGTGTTTAGCCTTCTAGGTAGTGACTTTATTCATTATGACAAAGTCATTTACATGAAAAGAAAACAATTCAATCAGGTGAAGCAACTTCAAAATTCTGAGAAATCAACAATGTTAATGTCACAGATTAAACTTTTTGCTTTTGATCTGGGTGTTGGCATGTTTCTGTAAACTTTAACTGTGGATTTTTGGTTTGAAATCTGGCCACACAACTTATTACAATACCCCACTAGGTATTCTAAACCTCTTCATGTCTTACTTTCCTTAGCTGTAAGATAGAAATAACCATAGTGCTTACTTTCTAGGATTGCTGTAAGAATTAAATGAGTTAATTTAAAAAGTTGAGAATAGTATGAGTGTGTCATCGTGGTCATTACCATCTTGATTATTCTATCTCGGCAGGTTGAATCAACATCAGACATTTTTTCAGTGGTGAAGAGTGAAGCTACATTATTGATCTTTTGGAGAAGTTCAGCTAAAATTGCCTGTAATGAGACAAGCGTACCCTGTGGATACAGTCATTGCACAAATGTTCAGCTCATGCAGTTCAGCATTTAATATGTCCTCCTTACTTGCCATTATGCAACCACTTAATTTGCAGATGACTCAAATGACTGAAGGAACACAGTCCTTCTGTCTCCTTATTTGCACAGAGTTGAAGTGAGTGGTGATTTTCTTTTAAAAAGAGAAATTGACAAATGGGTTTACCTTAGACACATTCTGCTCTGTTCTCTTTCTGACATTATAGAGTAATAATACACTCCCTGGGGTGTGGGACAGAGGATGCCTCACCTGACTTCTCTAGTGCCTTTCTGTGGGCAGACTGCATAGCTAGGAGCCTTTGCATTCATTTCCTGAGAAAATGACTTTGGGGTTGACTTTAGAAAAAGCAAATGAAATCAATTTATTTAATGGGGATTAAAAACCATTCATGGTCTTCAAGACAATACAAATATGTAGTGGATGATGTAGTCATTTCTTTATCTACTTAAGACAAATGAAATATGTTTGTTGGGTTGTCAGAAATAAAATTTTATGTACGTTATGGTTTAGATATGAGGTGTCCCTCAAAAGCCTAAGTGTGAGACAATGGAGGTGAACTGATTAGATCATGAGAGCTTTAACCTAATCAGTAGATTAGTCCGCTGATACAGATTAACTGGGTGGTAGCTGTAAGAAGGTAGTGTGTGGCTAGAGGAAATAGGTCACAGGGGGCATGTCTTTGGGGTTTATATTTTGTCCCGATAAGCATAGTTCTCTCTCTGCTTTCTGATTGCCATGTCCTGAGCTGCTCTCCTCTTCCACATCCTTCTGCCATGATGTTCTGCCTCCCCTCAGGCCCAGAGTTTTGGAGGTGCCTCATGCAGGTTGATCTTCCTTACATGCAGTTCTAACCACTGTCCTGTTCTAAAGCCTACAATGGCTCCCATCCAATTCTTAAAATTTTATTATTATTTTTTCAGATGAAAAGGTCTTTGCTTAGATTAAAGCATAGCATAATCTGATAAATGTAAAGATTACAAAGGGGGAAAAAACTGATAATTTCCACAGAAAATGTTGACTACAGGTGTTTCTACATTTTTATGATTGTATCAAAATTCCTCCCAGAAGTAGGAATTCTGTTTGGAAAAACATCAGGTTTAGTGAAGGGAGGCCTACGCTTGGCCTAAAGGGAAGGAACTAGGACAAAGATGATCATAATAAATAAAATAGCTTGCTTCCTTGGACTGAGGGGCTCCCAAGATACTAGTTAGCAGATTTTTCAGCTTCCTCTGATGGTCTGGCGCAGGCTGAGGCCTGGGAATGGGCTGTGGGTCTGAGGTACCACTAGGACTCCAGGAGCAGTATTATCGATTTTGAGTTTGTTTTCCTCTTCTGCATTATCATTCCCTCAGGATATCCTCAGATGTCAGTAAAGCTGCTTAGCTGAAGAGTCTGAAGCCAGTGTCCTGTGCAAGCCACCTGGGGAAGGCAGGAGAGGATGACTCATGGAGAAGCAGATATTCCCAGGGGTAACCAGGGAACGGGGGTAGCCTTGTGGAGTCAGACACGCAAGTACTCCCAGAGAATCCACAGAAGTATTTGGGAAGTACTTAGATTTTCTGCTCATAAGATGGACATTTATTCAGATAGTGGGAAGTGGGTGAGGCTTAGGCTGGGTAATTTGGAAATACTCAGATTCTTTACTGAATGAGTGAAAGTGGGGATATTCTAGGACCTTTAGTTATTCTGAAGGTGTTCTCAGAGCTCACAGGATACCAGTATTGTTCTTGACACATTGAAGGTAAGCAATAATGGTTGGTTGGATGAATAAATAAATGAAGAGTCTGTAACCAACAACATTAAGTCCCCTGTTTAAAGATGGCAGGTGAGTGGTTTTGGCAGTCAGAAGAACTGACTGACAAATTTAGACAACTGTGCCATTAGATAAATCGTTTGTGTAAAAAAAATCATTTTCTTCCTGAGTTATGGCAAAATCATGATCCCATTTTGAGAGTGTGAAAAAATATATCAAGCTGACTACATTTGCTAGAAAAATGACCAATTGATCATTTGAATAGTTTTATACAGTGTAAACAGGATTTTTAAAAAATTATACTACCTGCTCATTTTTTCACTAGCTGAGAAAATGGATTATTTGCTTCAATATGTATAGATGAATAAATAAAAGTTACTTATAAGAACATAGTCCTTTTAAATACATAATCTATGAAATCCTCAACATTTAAAAAGTATGTAGCCATGTATAAGTAAGTGTACAGTATTTATTATAGAGAAGGAATAATATATGTACCTTTTAAGGTTTGAAGATAGAATTGAATGGGTGAATTAGAGCTGC
Organism: Geosciurus inauris; assembly: GCA_004024805.1. Taxonomy (NCBI): domain Eukaryota; kingdom Metazoa; phylum Chordata; class Mammalia; order Rodentia; family Sciuridae; genus Geosciurus; species Geosciurus inauris. The sequence goes on along the minus strand of PVHX01004481.1, from coordinate 71,114 downwards.
TTTTTTTGCCTCTGATTAGATTAATATCAAACAACAAGCACTGGTTTATCTGACATGAAAATGCATCTCTTTAATTTGTCTCCTTTATCTTGCTGAAGAAAGCCACCTGCCTCAGTAAGCCTCAATGACCTGGTTTCATGTTTCCTTAAACTCCAGGTGGACACATTTTCAGGGACATTGGATTTGTGAGTCTATGTCAGAAGGCTTTCTAGCAAAAGACAGAGGCCAATTTTAATTTTCACTTAAATAGCATTTGTATTCACAAAGATGTGGCTGGATTTCTTTCTGAAGATTATTTCTTTTATAATAGATTGTCCTGATGGTACAGAGGTTATTTCACATTGCGTTTAAGCAGCTCTTATGGGTTTTAAACCTGTACTTGCCCCTCCTCTCCTGCAACTTCCAGTCTATGATTGAATAAGTACAAACCAGCAGCAGCTGTAATGATTCTAAAATCTTTATTCATCCTTTCCTTTCATTCTACTTATGCACACCACTCTCATTTTGCACTGAGATATTTTAATGAGTTTCTGAATGACTGTTTTCCACTTTTCCTAATATCCTTGTTCAGGTCACTAAATTAGAGGAAAGCATTTTAGCAAATGGGAGCCGGAAACACAAAGTGTCATTAGCGAGAGGACTGCAGAAGTCACAGCTATTAGGATTGTGATACATCTCTTGCCTAGAAGTGTGAAAAAGGCACTGCCAGATGGAAGGGTTAATTGCTAGACGCTGGCTTCAAAGAAGACAGGGCGACTTAGAAGAGCCACTTGTCAACAGCAGTAAAGCACAAGTTTCTCCTCCAATCACCTTCCGCAGTGACTAAATGCCCACTGGAAGGCGTTAGGTGGGAGAAGCGATTTCAGAGATCTTCATTGTCTAATCTTCCTATGGGGTTTCATCATCCACAGACTGGGAATCTGACTGTAGATCCAAAATGCCAGTTTTCATTTTTAAAACAAAGTCATGAATAAGCTGTGTCATGGTTTAGATGTGGTGTCCCCCAAAAGCTCACATGTGAGACAATGCAAGAAGGTTTGGAGGAGAAATAATCAGTGAATTAATCCCTGATGGGATTAACCAAGTGGTAACTGGAGGCAGGTGGGATGTGGCTGGAGGAAGTGGTTCATTGGGGCGTGGCTATGGGGTATATATTTTGTATGTGAATAGTGGAGTCTCTCTATGCTTTCTGAGCACCATGTGAGCTGCTTCCTTCTGCCACCCTCTTTAACTATGATGTTCTGCCTCACCTCCAGCTCCAGGGAATGGAGTCTGCCTTCTATGGACTAAGACCTCTGAAACTGTGAGCCCTCAAATAAACTTTTCCTCCTCTACAGTTGTTCTGGTTGGGTCTTTTTAAGTCACAGCAGTGAAAAAGCTGACTAAAACAAGCTGCAAATATTTGCACCTTGGTGTGTTTTTGAATGTTTTCCCAAGTTTCTCTTCTCCTATAGCCACTCATCTTCCCATGAAAGGATTAATCTAGATGAAAAATTTAATCTGTTTTTTTTTAAGCACAAAATGTCAATCTGAAAAAGAAATATCACCATGAAAAGTTAACAAATTCTAGTGTTTGGGTACTTTTTAAAAAATCCGTTTTCACTATGGGGAGTTGATTCTGGAGAATTGAGATTGTTTTCCCTGCACAAATCACAGTTGTCCTCACATTCATCCTGTGTAGGACTGGTGAATACCCTAGCACACCAAAATGATTTCCTTGATGACTCCTAGGTAACTCGTATGTCTTATGCAGAGCAGGCATTCAGTAGATGCTTTTAAAAATCAAATTTGAACGGGGTGCGGGGGTACACACCTGTAATCCCATCTACTTTGGAGGCTGAGGCAGAAGGATTGCTTGTTTAAGATTAACCTTGGTAACTAGTGAGACCCTTTCTCAAAATCAAAACTAAAAAGGGTTGGGGATATAGTTCAGTGGCAGAGTGCCTCAGGGTTTGATTCCCAGCATTGCAAAGAAAAACAATTTTCAGATGTTTGGGCCAGTTCGCTAAAAGTATGAATCAAAACTGAAAGTGGAAGGGCTCCTGTATTTGTATAATGTTATGGTTAAACATGCAATGTCCCCCAAAAGCTCATGTGTCAGACAATGCAAGGAAGTGTAGAGGTGAAACAATGGGGTTATGAGAACTTTAACCTAATAAGTGCAGTAATTCACTTGAATGGGCAGTAATTGTAGGCAGATGAGGAGTGGCTGGGGGAGGTAGGTCACTGGGATTGTGCCTTTGGGGTGTATATTTTGTCCCTGATGAGCAGAGCTCTTTCTGTTTCCTGGTTGCCATGTCCTGAGCTGCTTCTCTCCACCATTGCCTTCTGCCATGATGTTCTGACTCACCTTAGGCCCAGAGCCATGGAGTTGGCATCTATAGACTGAGAACTTTGAAATTATGAGCCCCAATTAAACCTTCTCTCCATTACATTGTTCTTGTCGGGTCTTTTGATCACAGCAACATAAAAGCTGACTAAAACACATGGAAAACATTTCTCTGATGATGGGACTCTTAGGTAGCTAGTCAGCCACGAATGGGTGTACAGGGAAAGGACAGGGAAGGGTTAGTAGACCACAGGTGACAGATAAGCACCGGGTCCTCTGAGGACCCACTTTCTCTTTTAAGACTGTCCCCTTTCCCTTTTTCTATCCCTTCTAATAAACTCATGTCTGTTATTCTGTCATGTATGAAATCTTTCTGGTGTGATCTCAAGAATTGGGATTTGAAGAAGGGATCTTCAAGGCTACCTCAGTTTTGTGTCTCTGTAAAAGAATCAAATGTCTTCCTTCCCAATTTAAAAACTGTCAAAATTGATTGATGATAGAAAACGAGGAACCTCAATGAAACTTCAAATTTACATGGAGATGGCCACCCACTCACCGTATTAAATAAGCCCCATTTACATTACATGTGTAGTTTTCAGTTATTTCCACATTCTTGTGTGGGAAAGATGATGTTGAATGTATAATTTTCTGTTACAAGATAGTTGTTTTATTTATATGAATGTGACTTTTGCCAAGGATATAGTAACAGGCATTGACAAGTGAAGATGCTTGGAAAGATGTAATTAGAAAATGTAAAAATTAGACCAGTATTGTAAAGAAATATCCCTTGATCTCAAACTAGAAGAGTTAAGGAGTTTGAGACAAGTCTTGGGTTAATTCTAGGGCTCTATAGATAAGTGACCAATGAGTTTATTGCCAGGACTCCCGGTTTTGGACTAAATTATTGCTTTCAACCTTCTGTTTGGTAGCACTTTTTTTTTTTTTAAATTTAGGAAAAAAACCCACAAAACAATGATGAACTCTTCAAAGTCCAGGACATCTTTGCATAATTCTGACCTAGAAAGACTTTGTAGAACTCCATTGTATTACATATCTGTTTGTCTTTTCCCTCTAGACTGTCAATCCTTGAGGGCAGGAGCAGTGTCTACTTCCTTAGCTTCTATATCCCAAGATTCTAGCCCTAAAAAGTCTAGCATTAAAAATTGAGCACATATGCTAATATTATTAATTATGGATAGTCTAAAAATAGAACAGTTGCTTTGAATGTAATTACTGGCTACATTTTAGGATGTGGTTTCATTGTATGTCCAACTTTTTTACTCAAAATAGGAAGTATTTCAGCTTTTAAAGTAGAAGTCGAAGGAAAATAAGGTGAATATCTTTGCTTAGACACTGACTCTGTGCTTGAAAAAAATACAAATTAAGTGATTGATGGAACATCTATAAAAGAGTACATTCATTTGAATCATCTGCAAGATGTTTGTCTTCAGATTATCAACTTGAAGGCCTTAAAGTACAGTGCCATACACTTGAAATATGATTTTCTCAAGTACAGTGAAGTGGGAATGTGAATAACCTTATTTCTTGTGTCATCACATCAATATTGAGTGACCTGGGGTAAGAATGCCATGGTGCTTTAGTTTCCATATCTAAGTAAGAGTTGTGGTGTTTGCATTTAAGATGCAGAACACAAGTGGGATATTTTGTCAGTGGCAGAAGTGGTGCCTGGGTAGAAAAACCCAAATCATGTGCAGTAATTACAAAACGGGTCAGAGACATCTGTAGGTCAGTGAGAGTGGAGAACACTAGTTCATTCCTCAAATATTTCTGAAATAGCAGTTGAATCAAGTGATCTCTAAGAAATGAGGAAGGGTAGTAGACAGATGGCAACTCCGTGATCCTGGACCAGGGCTTTTACATAAGACCTGGTGAAATGGGATTCAGTCCCAGGATGGCCAGACCGTGCTCCAAGGAAGCAGGAAATTGGGAGCATCTGGTGGAGGTGATGAATGTGTGGGGAGGAGAAAATAGAAGCTTCTGGATGGCAGATTTTGAAGCACAGGTGCTACCAAATACATTATCACCCAAACCTGAAAATTTGAAGCTAAGTATGTATAGAGCTTTGGCACTTGACATATGGTGTTTCAAATATAACAATTATAGACCATCTGTCATATCCAGTGGAGCTTAACTCTGGAAGGATCACTGAAGATGGGAGAGCCTGCTACATTTTCACACCCATAAGTGACTAGACAATCAATATCTATTAATTGAGTTGTCATTGTGGATGCAGGTCTAGTTGCTATAGAGTTAAAGACAATGCAGAAAACATGGTCTTGTCCTTCACAGCCTCAGGTAAGACAAAAATAGAAGGGCTGATGATGTGCATGGCTTTGTATCTGTTCTAGTTTCCGGGCTTCCATTTCAAGGCCCGTCATCACACCAGCATCACTGTGGTCGTCATAAACTCTCTTCTTCCTCTCTGGCTTTGTAGTCAGTGTTGGCCAAACCACAGCCCTAGATAAATAGAATCTCTCTGCCTTTCCAAGCCTGTACTCATACAATTGGATAGGGAAAGAGAGACACACAGTCATGCTGTCTTATTCCACTTCAGACTCATGACTGTAATGATGTGACCAGGTCATCACATGCTACTTCCTTGCTGCCCTTCCGGGCCTGCTTATCTGACTCACCATCTCTGCTTTGGTTCTATGATCTCATTCTCAGGTGATAAACTCACCTCACTGAGAAGACAGAGGAAATCAGAACAGAATTTCTAGAAGCCCACATCCCATTTACCTCCGTACCAACACCTGCATCCACACCTCTGCTTCCTTGCCTATTGCTATATAAAGCATCTGTACTTCTGTCTAAAGTTAGTTGTTCCACTTCAAAATCTCATGTCTTTAAGGATATTGACCTGGTAATTACATATCCTCTATGTATCACTCTTTCCCCTTTACTTGACAAACGGCGCCAGCATTAAATGTCATTTCATACAAAGCCAAACAAAATCTTCTCTTGATTTTTACATCCGCTGTCAACTGATGTATTTCTTTACTCTCTTCTTTAGCAAAATTCATTCTTTCCAACTTCTCTCCTCCCATTAATTTTTAAATCACTCCACCTGGACTTTCATTTCCACAAATCACACCCAAACTGCCCTCATTAGGACCACCAGTGACCCATACCTTGCTGATTCTGCAGCAGTGCGAGGCTTTCCCCCACCTGGAGCCATTTTGTCCTTCCTCCTTCCTCTGAGTCCCTCCAAGTCCCTTGGCCAGTCTTGGCTTGATTTTGTGCCCCCTGGATGTGCCTTTTCAGTCTCCTTTGTTGCTTTCTTCTCTGCTCCCAGCCTTTTGATGTTGAAGAACCCTTGGGCTCAAACCCTTGTCCCCTTGTCTGTTTTATGAAATGCTTTGGTGATTTTATTTAGAACCTTGTCTTTAAATAAAGTCTATATATAATCAATGCTTAAATTTTTACTCCTATTCCAGAATGCTTGCCTTAATTCTAGACTTGTCTGCTCATCACTTTCTCAGCAATTCTACTTGGAGGTCTAATAGACATTTTTCACTTAGCCTGTGTGAAACTGAACTCTTGATTTTTATTCAACTCTTCCTTCTATTTGCTGTTTGTAGCCTTCCCTGGCTCAGATGATGTCTGTTTGATTCTTCCAGTTGCAATATGACCTTGAAGTCCTATTGGATGATTTCTCTCACACCCCATATTCAATGTATCAGAAAATCTCCAAATTATATCCAGATACAAGTGGTTCTTCCCAGTCCCAAGTAAGCACCTCCCCTGAGTTACCATCGTTTCTCACGTGGGACATAAGAATGGCTTCCTAAGTGCTCTCTCCTACTTTCTTCATTCTCTTATGGACTGTTTCCAACCCAGCAGGAGCAAGACTCTGTTAAAACCCAACTCAATGATAACAACTCCTTTCCTCTAAACCTCATGTCTATTGGAGCAAAACCCAATGTCACCAGGTCCAATATGACTTGACCCCTTTCTCTCTCAGCCCCCACTCTTCCTAGTATTCCACTTGTCACTTCTTAGGGACAGATTGACCACCTACTGTCCTTCCAACTTTCCCTGAACCTTCCCACTTACAAACTCTGCCTGGAATGCTCTTTCCTGAGGCATCTTATTTTTAAAAAATTATTTTTAATTGATAATATTTGTATTTATGGGGTGGAATATAATTAGATACATGTATACAATACATAATCAAATCAGGGCAAATAGCATTTCTGTATTCTCAAATATTATCATTTCTATGTGTTGAGAATCTTCAAACTCTTCGGTTATTTTGAAATACATAACGAAGCGTTGTAGACCGCAGTCACCCTACTGTGCTATAGAGCATTAGAACTGATTTCTCCTAGCTATTTTGGTTCCTTGATATCTGCTTCCTTCCCTCCTTCCTTTAGTGGTGCTCATTCTATATTTCTACATGATCCACTTTTGGGGCTTCCTACACAGAGAATGTTCAGTGTTTGTCTTTCTACAGATGTCTTAGTATGGCTGCGCATCCTTTGAGTCTCACCTGTATGTATCTTTCTCCATAAGCACGTCCTGGCCACTCTTTTTAATACTACAAACTACTCTGATCACCTCCACTCCTAATGGCACTTGATGCTGCTTGATTCTTCCATTTGTGATAACACATACTCTCTTCTCACACAGGATGTGCTTAAGAAATGTATGAGGCTTATTGTTTACTGTATGTCTTTGTTCTCACTCCCATTGAAAATCCACGAGAGAAGAAGAGTTTTATATTATTCATTGATGTATCTTAAGATTTTCCAATGGTGCCTGGTATGCAGCTGTGTTCAAAATTTATTGTATGAATGAGTGAATTAGGGATAGCTCTGAGGTCATCATATATGTTAAAATGTATCCAAGTCCTTTCTCTTCCACCTCCTGGATGTACCTCTCAAAATGACATAACCATATATCCCAGGTAGCTATTGAAGTAGAAAATTATGGCCCTCCTAGTTCATGTAAAAAAATATACATAGTGTCTATTTTTTAAAATGAAGTCTTTGATTTCTTTGGCCTTGTACTCTTTGGGTTGGTTTTAGAAACTTTTCTTGCCTAAAAGCCTTAGAACTGTAGACCTTCACAAAAAGCAGTTCCAGTAAAGACAGTAACTCTACAAATTCAAGTGCAAAGGGCCAGGTGTTAAGAAATTTCTTGGGTAAGGTTGGAAAATGAAGACATTTACAGGAATGTAAGTGTAAATGTACTTGAAGGCTTTCTGTAAAGAAATTGTTGAGACATCTGGGCATTAAATTTTAGTGTATTGTCTATAGAATATAGGCTTCTATTCCTAAAAGCCTCTCATCCTAATTGATTCTTGTAGATGAGAGTATCCAAATTACTGTGCTGGGTGCAGTGGCACACACTTGTCATCCCAGTGGCTTGGGAGGCTGGGGGTTGCAAGTTTGAGGCCAACCTCAGCAACTTAGCAAGCCACTAAGCAACTTAGTTGAGATCCTGGCTCAAAATTAAAAAAAAAAAAAAAAAAAAGAGTTGGGGGTGTGGCTCAGTGAAAAAGTGCCCCTGGGTTCAATTCCCAGTACAAAAAAAGAAAAAGTATTTGAATTACTAACAGTAACTTTGGAAAATACATTGTTGCATTTTTCTTTATAAGGCACAAGAGTCTTACTTTGTTCCCCTTTGTGCATAAAGATAAATAAAGTGGTAACTCATATATAAGATATTTATTTATTTATGACAATACTGGGATTGGGCCCAGGGTCTTGTGCATGTTAAGCAAGTGCTGTACCACTGATATATACCTGTAGCCCCAAGAAACTCATATTTGATGAGTGTAAGAGTATAAGAAAAAACTATGAATTCATTTTCTTGTCTTTAAATAAGATCAGCCTCTTATAGAGGAACAGTGTTAATGTGGGGTAGCCCACCTTCAAACCTAACTACAAAAAGCCCACTATGCTGGGTACTGGTGGCCCATGTTCTGGTTGTGACCTATCTTGTATCTCAAATTACGATCTTTAGTAAGTCAGTTTGGCTCTTTGGGTCTGAGACAGTTTCTTTAACATTCTTTGACTTTACCATTTGTCTCAGGTATGTTTATGTTGTTTTGAAAAAATAAATTCTATTTCTGATTTCATTAACCTGTAAAGCCAAGGAGAAATTTCTTATGACTAAAGGTCACTTATGATATTCAAGCAATCTTTCTTCCTTGAGTGGAATGTCAATAACTGTCTTGGAACTCTGTCTGTTGTTCAGGAATTTTAGTGGGTGTATTTTGGTTGATTAAAGGAAAGAGCAACATGGCTGTCATTTTATCCTCAGCATCCTGAGGAAAATTGATTTGACTTTAGAGTCAGTTGCATAAATGATTAGGGTCCAGTATTCCTTAGATATCCATCATCTCTTATCAATAAGCTGGAGACAGTGCCATCAAAATGTGATATTTGGAGACTGTTGTGAAGGCAGCTTATATTTTCTGTATCAAATGGTTAACTCTTATCTGTTACCTCTATGGGAGAAGAGACCCCGTTTTTACCAATATGAGCCAGCACAGTGCAAAATGCTGAGAGTATTTATTGAATGAATGGATGAATGATCAAATGAATGAAGGAATGAATTATATTTGGATACCATAGCACAGAGATTGATTTAGAACCTGGTCAACTTGATAGCTGGAACGAGAAAGAATTCTAAGGGGAAAATGATGGAATTAGGCAAAGATTCAACATATTTCAAAGGCAGGGCTCAGTTATGAGCAAAGGGGTAGGACATTTAGCTGCTAGACAGGGACGGAGCAAGGACAGTCTCTAGGCGAGGTTGGTTGAGCTGTTCTCTTAGAGGTTCTTAAATTGACAGGGGTTTGGGTGGAACAGTTAAGATTCATTTGGTGACAGAAATCTTTCTCTCTTTTTTCCTCTTAACACTTTTCTCTTTTATAGTTGAAGTTTTCATTTGCATTATCATATACTCTGGCATATTTATACTTGGAGATTTATCTTTGTGTTTTGTCCCTTAGTTTTCAATTTCTTATAGCTGATTTTCATACAACCATTTTTATTACATTTAAAAAAATTATGGCCAATCTAGTTTTTCAACCCAATTTACCTCTTGGAGAGATTGCCAGAAACATTGTAGGAGGCTTTATTTGTCTTCTCTCTCCCGCATGCTGCTAGTGTCTAGAACATAGAAAATAGTCAATAGCTTCTTCACCAATGCATCTAATGAATACATTCAGGCATTTAAGGTTGATCATAGCTTCAAAGGCGTTCTTAATGCTAATATATATTTCAGAGCATCTACTTAAAGTGTTCTTTGGAAAACCTTTTGTAAATTAGTTTTTACTGGAATATTAGAAGAATTAATACACATGAGACAATTTAATTTTTTAAACAGCTCTAAACAGTGGTACTGCTAAACTTCAGATGCCACCCTCCAAATTTGTTTTGGCTGTATTGGTTTTATTATAATTCAAGGGATTTTATTTTCTGATTTTATTTGTATTAAGAAGTGAAAAAATACTTTTATTTCATTGTTTTAAATATTGAATTTTTCCTCTAGTACATCTCTAAGCCTTCATTTTTTATTATGTTAAATTTGAGGTTCCATATCTGAACACATTTCCATTGATATTATTGCAGATTATAGTGTGTTTTGTTATTAAAAGCAGTATATTAAACCTTGTATGCCTTTATTGAAAAATTTCAGCAAATGAAATACTTTGTAATAGTTTTTAGTATTTTCTGTTTTATTTTCTTTGTGTGTAATTACCACAAGATTCACATATGCGAAGAAAACAGTTTTCTTTTGTCACTTTTATTATAAATTTCTGTATGGTTTTTCAGAGTACTTAGGTTGCTTTATTTTTTTCTTCAATTCTGAAATTGAGGTCCTGTCTGGCTGTCTGATTTTGAGCATTTTTTATAATTTTTAAAATTCATGGTTTCAACAAAGACTGACATCCTGTGACATTATTTCCTTTAATTTTATTTTCATCTGTTTGAATATTTTAATTGAATATACATTTGAATAGGTTATTTTCTCTTTATTTCTTGAACATGTAGTATTTACTTAATTTTTTAAATTCTTTTTTCATCTGGAAAGTCTTTCAGTTTTGTGATTTACATCTTTTAAAATTTATTTTATACAAGGAGGATTTTATTCAATGATTAGACCTTGGGTTTTAAAACATATGAGTTATATAAGTAAAATACGTCCATGGGAATCAAAATTCAAGCAGTGCAGGAAGATGAAAATCAAAATTTAAAAGTGTGTTGCCACAACCTCCAATGCTCATTCTCATACCTCATTTCTATTTTGGATTATTTGAGGTTACCTCTGTAACGCTAAATTATATGTATATGACATTTATTGATTTACCAAATTTACATATCATCTATTGACTTCCTTATTCTTCTTAGAAAAGGACTTTAGATTAAGTGAAACTTTTATATTTTCTTTCATTTTCTTCTTTTACAAACTTACATATATGCTGCATTTATAATCATGGATACTAAACTTAAACTTCTTTTATTAAAAATTAGTTATTTATTCTAATTAGATATATATGATAGCAGAATACATTTTGACTCATTGTACATAAAGGCAGCATAACTTCTCATTTTTCTGGTTGAACACGATATAAAGTTGCACCATATGTGCAGTCATACATGTACCTAGGGTAATGATGTCCCATCTCATTCCACCATCCTTCCTGCCCCCAACTTAAACTTCTCTGCTTGATCTATAACGTTAGACAACATAATTTCCTCCCCACTATTTAAAGATGAAATTAGCACTCCTAGCTCATTTCTACATTGTCCCTCATAATTTTCGACTTCCAGCTGGTATACTGTTTACATTTTCAATAATAAAGCCATTTTCATTCTTTTCTAAAATTACAAGGCTTTCAGGCTTTAGTAACTTTAAAAATAAACAACTAAAATGTAGTTATGATATTTTAATTACATAAACATTATTCACTGCAAAAACTAAGAACTGTTATTGAACCTAAAAACTAAACCCAAGTCTCTTCAGGGAAAATGTTTTTAGCATCAAAGGCAAAAAAATCAACTCCCATCTCTTAAGTGCATCAAATGACCAAAATTATGATGTACTTTGGTAATGTCCCTAGTTGAACTGTGAATTCCTTACATAGCTTTTTGTTTAGCCTACACTTTTTAATATTTTAACCTTTCCCCCTTAGATTATATGCCTTACTCTTTTCTGGATTCTTTTGTGCTTTGTTAAATAAGCCCAATATATGAGCTTAATGCATGTAATTTTAATCTCTGATTTATATATTTATTTTATTATCATTCTAGATTTAAACATCTAGCATGTAATATTTCTAGTGAAAACTTTTGCATATCTGTCTTGATCTTTGTAGCTAACCTCTTTTCAGTTACTATTTTACACTTGTTTTCAATTTTTGCCTTTGGAAAAATTTTAAACATCCAAAGTGGAAAGGATAATAATATAAATGAATATGAACTCATTACCCAGACTGAAAAATTATTTGTTTTTTCAATTTTATTTACCCTATAACTTCATTTACATTGCACAAGTATTTTAGAAATTATTTACTCTTACATAAAACCATTAAATAACATAGAAGTAGTATTTTACAACCAAAATGTCATTATCATAATTGATAAAACCAACAATAATTGATACCATTTAATAATGTGGCTTTAGTCAAAGCTCCCCAAATTTCCTGAAAAAATCTCTTTTTTACAGATTTTTGTATATGTCATTAGGAATCATGCAAGGTTCATGTATTCTGTTTGGTTGCTATGTCTCTTGAGGCTCTTTTAATCTAAAATGGTCCTCATTCTCTCTTTTTAATTTATTGCAAGGATTGGATCACTTATCTTGGACAGTGTCCCATGGTTTGGATTTTTTCTGTTCCCTTTTGATGATGTCATTTAACTTGTTCCCTTTTGTCTTGATTTCTTCTAAGTGCAAGTTAGCTATAGAAGCTTGGTTTACCTTTTAGGGAAGGGATCTTCAGAGTTGCTACTGTAAGCTTTATGTGTGATATCTTAAGAGGCCTACTATGTGTTGTATTTTCCTGGCTACTTTTGCTATAAAAAGATAGAAAACATAGCAAAGCATACTTTATTTGCCAAAAAGTTAATTCAAAGTAAATGGAATTGCTGGGGTTTTTTTTTTTTTTTTTTTTTTTTGGTGACATGGCTGGTTGCCTTGACTTTCTCTGGCGATAGTGTAACGTGATGGCAGTCAGCCAAGCTTGGGTTTGAATCTTGACTCCTCACAGGAGGTTTCTCCCCTAGAAGATCCTGTTGGCTCTCATGTCAGAGGACGTTCTAGATGCAGCCCCTTCCCACTGTTACCTTAGAAATCCATCATTGTCTCTTGCTTGGATGAGCAGAACAGACTCCCCCTTGTAACCTCATTTTCATTTTTGCCTCTGTTATCCATATGCCATTCAGAACTTTTTCTTTCTTTGTTATTTTATTAATTAATTAATTAATTAATTAATTAAGAGCACAAGGCTTTCCACATCCCTCTCCTGCTCCAAACTGGAGAATGGCTTTCAAATTCCCTTAGAGTAAAAGCTAAAGTCCTTACAGAGCCCAGAAGGTCCTATGTGTTCCTGGCCACCTGTTCAATCCATCTATTAACCCTGCTTTTCTCACTCCACTCCACTTTGGTCAAATGCTCTCCCTCCACTCAGAGAGACCTTTCATGTCTATTTTACAATAGTACATTATGGTGCATTGATTACTGTTCACCAAGACCTACTTCATTTTCCTAAAGGAGGGTTAAAATACTCAGCTCCACTGAGGTCAGGTTTGGTTATTTGTTCTCCTTTGGTCAATGAAATGGGAATGAAAGTCATATATGGCACAAGGACTAACATCTATTTTTGTCATATTCTCCTTTCCTCTGTCACTGTGACAGGTAATGTTTCAGATGATTCCTGCTTCGTATGTGTGGGCGCAAGAATGAGCTAACCATTCTGAACCAGGTCTCATGAGCCTGTGTAGGTACAAACCACCAAGATTTTGGAGTTGTTACCAGGAACATGGGCTTGTGTACTGCTGAATCAGGGTGTGGTGGTGATCAGATGTTAGGAAGTGGACTTGAATTTATTATTGCTGAATGTTATCATTCTTGATAAGAACCAGATTAAATGAGAGAGTAGGAGGTGGAGGAAGGAGTGGAGAGGGCAGGGGATGATAAAATACCTGACATCTCTCCACAGCCTGGTCTTCTTTCAGAATTCCATATTTCGGTGAAAGGAACTGAGCTTTCTTTTTCAATGAGAGAGCATGAATCACGAAAATGATGCCTTTGGGGAAGATGTTAATCAAATAATTTCAAAAGAATGAATGTTTACAAACTGAGATGAAATACAACAGAAATATGCTCTAGCTAGGAGGTTCATGTAGGGTTTATTTTTTCTTTTAAGAAGTTATGTTTGATCTAAGATCTGATGGACTAGCAAGGACTGACAAGGTAAAGAAGAGGAAGTGGAATGTTCCAAAGGCCCCATGACTGGCACAAATGCCTAGTAGCAAGAGGGAACTTGTCCTAATAACAGACCTCAGAGAAGTCTGTTATTGGACCTCAGGCTAGTCTGATTTGAGTCAAGATAGCAAAGGGGAGAGAAAAAAGACCAGAAAAAGAGGCAAGCATCAACTTATATGTGGACTTGAAGTTTAAAGACCTTTATCCCTAAGAACCAAAGGAAACCATGATTTTGAGACCATCCTGGCTTCTGTTTGAAGGACGGATAGAAGAGGGTAGTTCAAACCAGCTAGTTCTCCATTATTGAAAGTGAGGTCTTCTAGGTTGGATTCTTTACCCAGACACTTATTCTTTCTGTTGCTCTTCTTTCTTTTGGCCACATTTCCATCTGCAACCACTGTCCTTTGCTCTGGTGAAAGAACTCCCTTTACTGCTTCTTGCAGAACAAGTCTGATGCCACAAACACTCTCAGATGTTCTTGGTCTGAGAGTGTTTACCTTGTCTTAATTTTAAATGAGCCTTTTCATTGGTTCTAAAACACAAGGTTACTTTCTTTTCATTTTCTCCATAGACATGTCATTCCATTGTCTTCTATTTTGCATGCTTTCCTATGAAACATCTGTTGTCATTTTAATTTTAAAATGACATTTCTCTGCCCTCTGGATGCTTTAAACATTTTTTCCCTCAACATTTATTTTAAGCAATTTGAAGATGATGATGGTCCTTTGTGGTGTTTTCTTTATTCCTTTTGCTTGAGATTTGCCAAGCTTCTTGGACCTTTGGGTTATTTTTTCATCAAATTTAGAAAAATAAAAAGTGGTCATTATTTCTCTATTTTTTTTTCTGATACTCACCTCTTTTGTGGAACTCCAGTTCATATGCTATATTGTTTAATATTGTCTCACAGCTCAACATTTGTTTTGAGTCCTTTTTCTCTCTCTTTCATTTTGGTCGTCTTCCACCATCTCTAAGTCCCTGATTTTTCTTTTCCAATAACTGCTATTAATCTTATCCTGCATATTTTTATTTTAGTTATTTTTTTTCATCTGTATAAATTCTCTTTGGGTTTTTCTTGTATCTTTATTTTGTTATGTGTTATGTTGATTTTTTTACACTGTTGATTTGTTTATAAGTTTTATAGTAGTGTTTTAAAGTCTCTATTTATTATTCACATCCTTGGTGACCTTTAGGGTAGATGATTTCCACTCAAGATTTGGCTTATATTTTCTGTTTTCTTGCATGCCTGGAAATTTTAATCAGATGCTGAATTTTGTGAATTTTACATTGTTGAATTATAGGGTTTATACTATTTCTTTAAAAGCGTTGGATTTTGTTCTGGCCTATGGTTAAGCAACTCACAGATAGACTTGATCCTTTTGAGGTTTGCTTTAAGCTTTGACAAGGCAGCTTCAGAGCAACCTCTGTTCTGGAATTAATTAAGCCCAACAATTAAGGCATAATCTTTCTTAGGTTTCTACCCATGCTTCAGGTATAACACTTTGGCTGGAAAAATCACAAATCATTCTGAAAGATGTGTGAGCTGTGGAATTCTTCAGCCCACTGCTTTTTGGTGGCTCTTCTCTGATCTCAGGAATTTTCTTCTCATACGTGCACTGATCTGTATACAACCAAACACTTGAAGGGACTCCTTTTCCTTCTCAGAGTACCAGAACACTCTCTCTTTCAGTGTATCTTCCTGTTCTTTCATTCTGTTTTGCAAATTCTGGCCACTTTGACATGCTTACATTCTGATTTCTGTCTATAATACAGGGAGCAAATAGGTCTCTGTTTTGTTCCTCTCTCTGATCTGTGGCCTCTGCCTCCAGCGAGCTTGGAAATTGTAGGGCTCACCTCTTTCAACCATCACACTCCTGAGCTTCCTGTTGTCCAATGTCTGTACATTATTTTATGTATTTTTTTCCTGATTGGTTTGTGGCTGGAGGGCAATTATCATCATAGTTTATTCTTCAAAGTAGATGTGGAATATACTGTTCTTTTATGTTTCTGAATAAGGCAGGCTCTTTTTCCCTGAAGAATTAAAACCTGGTAGACAAGTTTCCATTATGGAAGAGAAATTCATATTTGTTCTAATCAGTGCTTTGTGGCGGGCAACTTGGGATGGGTTGCATTCTTATTTGGCTTTTGAGTACTTATGCATATTAATTGAATTCTTTGAGAATCCTGGGTTTAGGTGCCTCTGTCAGGATAGAGCATGGTGGGATTGCCTTGTTGAAAAAAGCTAAATGGAGGTCAGAGAAGGATGCAGCCGGAAGACACACAAGATGGGAGGTAGGCCATCTGAACCATTGACTACAGAAGCCAGTCCAACTTATTGTTGATTCAAATGCTCTACCTTCTTTATCTTTACATATTTTTTTTTAACTTTAGACTCTCTTTTTTTCAAAGCCTATATTTCCCATTCCTCACCCACCTCGATCTTGTCAGCAATAAGTCCTGACTACTGTCTGTTCCTTTTATTACTTGGTAAAGGAACTAACTTGGGTCTTCAGGTTTTGAATGACAAATTTATAATCATTAGATATGAAGATCTAATTAAAGAAAGGAGGTGGGGCATTAGCCACACTATCAGGAGTCATTTATTTAAAAAGTAACTGTTCAGGATTCATGAGGTGGTTGGCCATCTCCTGAGAGCCATGACAAAGAAGAAAACTGGACAAAGTGCCTGCTCTCTGTAGCCTACATTCTAGTGTAGGCTGAAAGACACTAAAGGAAACGAATAAATACCTAAGATAATCTCATCTGGGATCTGTACCATGAAGGAAATAATGCTGGACTTTGACTGTCATATCCCAGTAGTTAATGTAGATTGAGTGGTCTAAGAATGGTGAAAGTAGTGTAAGAGGTATTTGAATAAGTATGACTCCTGAAGTAATCAAAATGCAAATTTGTTTTTGCCACCTGCTATTGTTTAAAAATTGTATTTTGTGAGAGTAATCTTTCCTTGATTCTGGATAAAATTTTGGGCAGGTTGAATGACTTTCTGGTTCTCTCTTAAGATTAGTCACAAACATAGTCTCAGTGCTGTAATTAGAACATCTGTCTTAGATATTAACCCACCTTACCTATTAATTCAGGCCCCTTCTCAAATGTTCATTTTTCTCTTTCTTCATGCCAGGGCTTCAGAGAAGAGGCATACTGTTAGTGGTGGTTATTGACTTTTGCTCTCTTTATTCATCTCCCTCACCAGATACAGCTATCGCTTTGCTCTCGGCCTGTGTCAAAGGAGGTCGGGGTGGAGAAATGGGAAGAGATAAAGACATAGGCAATCTGGCTTTTTGCTTGGTGCTGGTAGATGATTAAAGCTCACCACAATGGAAGCTCACTACAGTGGAAGACTATGTAGCCTCAAGCAAAGAAGGAACTTTTCCAACATGTAACAACATGGCTGATACATGAGGACATTTTGGAAGTGAAATAAGTGTGTCATAGACAAATACAGTACTCTTCCAATTATATGAGAGATCTAAAATAGTCAAATTCATAGAATAAAAGAACAGAATGGCAGTACCAGGGGCTGAGAAAAGAAGGAAATGGGGTGTTGGTAGTCAATGGCTATTAAGTTTCAACTAGGCAAGATGAATAAGTTCTAGAGATCTGCTATTCAACATTCTATCTGTAGTCAACAATAATATATTTTACACTTAAAATTTGCTAAGAGGGGAGATTTCAGGTTAAATGTTCTTATAACAATAAATAGTAATAATAACAAAAAATAGCTGACCATCCCCTGAATGGTGTTATGGCTTTTCAGTTGTTTCTTACTGGACACCTCTGATTCTAGCTCTGAGTGATGTCCATGCACCCTTGGCTGAAGCTCTCTCCCTCTTGTAGGCTGCCTCTGTCTCCTTCAAGGACCACTTCTAGTTCATGGGAATCTTCTGCACAGTAAACTCTGAGAGAGTGAAGTAAAGCTAACTCAGTACGTCTCTTCTGGCTCTGCCACCCAAGGACTTGCCATACTCATCTCTTGCCTTGAAGATTTCTCAGGTAGGAATCAGACTGGGTCCACTATGCACCTATCTAAGGGGTCAATACAAGAGTCACAGAGTAGTCTTGAGGCTGACAGTCAAGGCTACCTCTCCTGTCCATCGTCCAAAGGGAGAAATGGGGGGCCCAGTGCCACTTTCCCCAAAGGGAATCTTCTCACAAACCCTGATTTTTCCAATATTTTCTTTTGACTATTTTATATTTTTAAGGTAGATAAAATGTTCAAGAGGTGCAAAACTATTTTTCAAAATTTCTTAAAATATTAGTACTTTGATCTGATGTTCTTCCTTGGAATTTCATCTCTTCTCCATTGTATTTTTTCTGTCAAAACCTTAATCATGACCCCATTACATTAGTTAATGCTTATTGAATGACTCAGTCACTGTCTTAGGTGCCTTACACACTATCTCATGTAATTCTTGGAACTATTATACTATTCATTGCTATTAAGATTCTGTTTCACAGATGACGGAAGCGAGGCTCAGCGAGGTTAAGTGATTTGTTCAGAAATGCTCAGCTAGTAAACGGCAAAGCTAGAATTCAAACCCAGAGAGCCCATGATATACACTGTCTCCTGGGTTAGGAAGGCCTAGCCACCTAACTCCTGTTGAGCTAAGACCTGAATGGCCAGTAAATGCCAGAATTGCAAATATCTGGGGGTAGAAAGTTCTTGGTTGGAAGATGTAGACCTGAACTGCTTTTTCCTCCTGCAGTTCTTTACACCATCACTTCTTGTTTCTGCCTTTAGTTGGCACTTGATCCTCTCTTCTAATGAGCTGAGACTCAGCTGACATTTTGATGTTTTCTTTTTGGCTATTCGACTATTATATTTTATCTGGAGCAAGAGCTTGAGACAATGTTTGGGTGACAAAATCAATCTTCAAATGAGTGAGGATTTTTCTTGGAGGAAGGGAAAGAAATCAGCAAATTTAGATATGTCGAATATTAAAAATTCATTATGGAGAAAGTATTCACATATATTTCTAGCTTCTAATTGTATTTAAAACAAAGAAGTTTATTTTTTTATAAGAAGAAAGCAACTGCCGAGTCTGTGATACCTGAAGTAAGTCAATTATTCACCAGTCTTTTTAAATGGCATGAGTAGCTCCCCCTAGAGGGCATTTAAAAATATCCCTGGGTTTTCATGTTATCACTGTGGCTAGGAGAAATACTAGCACTTAGTTGGTGGGACCAGGGATGTTAAATGTACAAATGAACAAATGAAAAAGTCACCCTACCTAATTAGTCCCATGGAGTCCTGCTGAGAAATACCATCACAGAGGCAGCTGACATAGTGACGACAAAGGCGATGGTGGCCTTTCACCAGCACAGAGCTGGTCCTTTATTTCTTTAGCTTATCAGTTACACTGAACCACACACTCATTGATTTGGAAATGATATCCTGGCAGCTGCAGGAAATAAATCCCCCAACTGGTACCTAGTTCACATAGGCTAACAAATTTGTCAAAATTGGTACCAGTAGGGGGATAGGTAAAGTGTATTCTTCCTAATACTGTAAACCTGGAACCAGAATAATTATTTATGGTACAATCTACCTGATGTTGCTTCTGTAATCTCCCTCTGATGTGTGCAACAGCTATGCACAAGGGGCATGCATGGGAGTTTTGGGCCAGAATTCCCCTGTTTACTCTCATGGGCACCACATTTTCTGGCAACAAGAAAGAGCTTCTTATTTTAAATATGGGCTGTCTCAGGGGAGTGAACAGTTAAGTTTCTTGGCATGGGTTTGCAAGGATAAAAAGCTTATTTTTCTGCCTGTCCCTGATATCAAGTGATGTTCTAGAAGAAAATAACATTAGTTTGTAACTTAAGGTCTGTTTATCACACAATCTTGTATATAGTGGCAGCAACTTAATAACTTTATATTTAATCTGTTCTACTAATATTCTTTCCTTCTCTCTTCCAAAATGGCCCTGGAGCTTTATGTAACAGATAATGGCTTGTCAGTTTTGATTTCCACTTAATCTAGGGGAAAAGTCTTTCTGATAGTGTCTGAAATGGCAGTAGATATAACTTTAGTCAACACTTTATCACTAAAATTCATTATAAGCTAACATTTACCCATTTTTATAAAATTTTAAAGAACATTATAAAGCATTTCCTTACCTCCATAATGCTAAGTATTTCTCTATCCATATTCTGTTCATCTTAGAATTACTTAATTCTATTTCTTGTCCTGTTAAGTAATTATGTAATAGGACTTGCAGTTTCATGTGTAAATCATCTCCCATTAGCTCTGATGAATTTTAATTCTCTCCTTAAACTACCTCTTGGCTTGATTTCCTCAAAGAGACCAATAAAATAGAATCTGAATTCTCTCCATAACTGACAAAGCTTCATTTCTTTTAGAGCTGAGCTGACTCAACATTAGACCTGAGTCTTATCTAGTTGACATGTGCAGGATGGATGAAAAATCATTTATTCTACATTATTCTCATGGCAGCTTTATTATTGTCATGTTAAAAATATAGAAAGGAACATCTGTGATGTTAAGACAGATAAAATATTATGGCTCTTATGGAGATGGCTTTAACCATGTAGCTCCTGAGGTGGTTTTGTAAGGGGAGTGAGTGTTGGTCTGAAGCATTTGGGAACCTTGATAGAAGGTGTCGGTGAGGAAAGTAGGCTGGGGAGAGAACTAGTCACAAAAGATGTTCCTGTGAGGGAAGGTAGTCTGTGTAGTACTATAAGAGCTCAGGCTAGTTGTAATCATTGCTTCTGAGAAGACTAATCCTATAAAGTAGGACGTGGTAGGGAAGGAATCCAAAACTGGCCAATGTAAGGAGATCATTTAATCATTCCCATCTGTGGATGTGGTGCCTGAGAGGTCTGGAGAGAAAAGTCCTTTCGGTAGGGAGGAACGGTAGAGATGGTCCGAGCAGGGTATACAGGCATTCAGTTGCTTGTGGTTTAGGTCCTGGGACAAGGAGGACAGAACTAGAATGTAAGACAGGGAGTTAATGTGGAAACCTAGCTTTTAGATCCATATGACATAGTGTTGTGGAAAGCATTTTGTGCTCAATTTATGGCTCCATGAGTATGAGGGTGTCCCATGTATGGTGGTAAAAAGAAGTAAGCCTCCAAGCCCAGTCTAGATCTCAAAGTTTTTACTTTCTTCTTTCTGGTTTAAAAATATAACAAAAAGGTAATTTTTAGGCAACTTAGAAAATATAGCAGACCATAGTAAGTAACCCAAATCACCCATCAGTTTGCACCAAGAATTAACTGCTTTTAACGATCTATGGTGCTACCCATTTGTTTGTTTGTCTGCCCATTCACGTATCTTTAATGTTTGGGATTAGAACATCAAAAACTATTTTCAGGTGACTGTTTTCATGTCATATATTCCTGAAAAGCATATTTGAAGTGAATGATAATATTTCATTATAGAGCCATCAACTGATTTATCTCTGTAATGTTTTATACTTACAATGGTAAAAAATAAACAGAGGAAAGGAAACAACTGAAAGCATTGCCAGCATCCAGGACAGTGCCTGACACAAAGTAGATTCTTGATAAGCATTAACTACATTGAGGGTTCCAATCCATGAACATGGTGTGTTTTTCCATTTATTTAGGTTAATTTCATGAGTATTTTGTGATTTTTAGCATGTAGGTTGCTTTGCTACATATTTCATTTTCTTTGAAATAAATGTGAATGGCATTATGTTTTAAATTTTAATTTCTGCAAGTTCATTGTTAAAGTAGAAATGTGATTGAATTTTGTATGTTGGTTTTGTACCCTATGACCTTGCTAAACTAATTTATCCAAAGACTCTTTTGGTAGATTTGTTAGGATTTTATGTAGACAATCATACCATCTACAAATAGAGGATTTTATTTCTTCCTTTTCAATCTATATGCCTTCTGCAATAACCTTCAAGCTAGGTAAGTTTACTACTTTTTTCTAACATTAGTTATTTTTGAAGATATCAGTACAGTGGTCTTGTAACACACTACAATCTGGGCCTTTTTAAAAAAAAATATTGTTTTTTTGTGGTGCCATTTAGCTTGCTTCTCCAATTCTGCATTTCTTGTAAATTGGAGGTCAAGTCTAGAGGCATGAGTAGACCTAAGTATTTTTTGCAATAGTATTTCCTAGGTGATGCTGTGCACTTCTTGTTGCATGATATTAAGAGACTTAAAGCATCAGGTTGTCCCTTTATCAGTGATGCTAAGTTAGATCACTTGGTTAAGAAGTGGGTTGCCAGAACTCTCCTTTAGAAAGGTGCATTATTGCTTTAGTTAGTAATTTGTGGCACAGTCCTTTGGAGATGTGAGATAGCCTATTCCCTCATAATCCTTTCTATAATGGTTTAGCATGCATTGATAATTGTGTTAACTATTTTATTATTAATGTTTGGTGACTTTAAATTTTTTCATTACTTCTTCATTTATGAACTGGTATTCTGTAGTAGTTTCCTTATCAACTAGAACTGAATTATGTTCTTTCTCCTGAAAAGTCAGGGTAAATGTTAGTTCCTTCATTTTTGTTTGAACTTTTAGGAGTATGATATAATCATCATCTCTTCATTTCTTTTTCCCTTTTTTCCATTCCTTCCTCTCCTTCTCTTGTTTTCATTGTTATTTAAAATGTTATTTTTTTCAATCAATTATTGCTGTTATTGTTTCTAATACCCAACTCTCCCAAATATGGCTAGTGGAAGCCCTGCTAAATTGGCACCAGTGTCTTTATAACATTAGTCATTATTCTTGGAGCATTTGCTTGCTTTATGGTACAAGATGTCCCAGACTCTCTTTTGTTTTTTTTCTGCCTAGACCTAAAATCGATTACTTGCCCAAAGATTCTTGGTTCCTTTTGTAAGCACTGGTATTTTCCCTCTTCTTGATTTTTGCCCCCTATCATTGAATTGGATGTTACTGTCTCTAAAAGGGGGCAACCTACCTGTATATTATACAATGTTCTCAGATTCTAGTATTTCCTCTCTTCTGTAAAATAGCAAACATTATAATTGATTCCAAGGCCACTGTTTCTAATCTTTGGTTGATTGTAAGTCTAGACCATGTATCCTGCAGAAGCTCAGACATATTCAGGAGCCTTCAGCTTTGATAGAGAAGGGCTGCCGGACTTGCATTTCCCGTAAGAATTTAGGAATGTGATAGGAACAAAAAATGGCCAACCAGTGGAGACTGACTATGACCTTTGATCTAGCTATGGTGGGAAAAATAACCTCTTAAATTCCAAAGTTATATGCCCATTTAAGACTTAAATCCCTTGAATGGGAAGGTAATGATGTCTAAGCTTAGCATGGGCAGACCACTGGGGAATGGAGAAAAGAGAATATTGTAGTATTCACCTAATACTAGATTATCTTTTGCTTCATTTTCTTGCTTCATTTTTTAAGAACTTTCTTTGGGTCAATAAACATTTATTAAAGGGTCAAACATATGCATGTAGTTAGGCCCTAAATATATGAAAGCAAAATCATATTGCCTATGTTCAGTTGGTTCACTGTTCATGGGAGAGATAGGCAGATAACTTTTAAGCAGCCACAGGCATTGGTAGGAGACTTTGGGAGCACAGAGGTAGACATCTGATCTAGACTATATGTGCTATGTGTGTAGAGGAGGGTGGGTGTGTATGTATGCGTTTGTGTTGGAAAGATTCCTAGAGGAACTGAGCTCTGGGTGAGGTCTTAAATGTTTTAGGGAGTTGGTATGAGCTGAGGAACCCTTGGTTTAGTCTGAGAGTATTAGGATGCATACTGGAAAGCAGGGCCACCTTCACTGGGTCCATCTTCCTTGTCCTTAAGGAGTTATCTGAGACCTCTTTTTTTTGAGGTTTTCTTCTTCTGCATTAGACAGTGTTTTCCAATATCTAATTTTTGTTTATGTTGAAGGCATATAACATTAGCATTGCCCTTACAGAGATCTGCCCACTTAGTTTATGATTCCTTAGAATACATCAAATGTTGTACCTTTACCTACAGCCTGGGCCATTGGCTGCAGTGACCCTCATTGTCAAACTTCTCTGTGTTTCATGCTGGGCTACACTGAATTGCTCAGTGCTCTACAACCTATTCATTTCAACTCCTTTCAGGTCAAAATTCATAGGCTGGTGACAGATTCTGTTATCATCTAGCATCACATCTCCTGGGAAATTGTTATTGCTGCAAGCTCTTTAAGACCATTCATCAGTGGAGTGGTTTCCCAATCCTTTCTGTTTTCTCTCTTTTAATGCACACAGGCACCACTACATGCTGCCTTCAGTAATGTCTCTCATGCAGTGATTCTCCAAAGGAGTTGGAGAGGAGACATGGAACGAGAGGGAAGGCCTGTGGAGCTTAGAAGAGATTTGCAAGAGATGTAGAAATAACTTTCCCACCTCCGCAACCTGGCCAACACATAAGCCCTGGGAACCTGTGCACTAAATCACCCAATTTACCTCACATAGAAGGAGCTCCAGCTGGACTCGCATAAACAGGTTTTCACATTTAAAAAGGAAAACATTTGTTTCAAATAGATTCAACCAACATTTCTTAAGTGCTTAATGCAAAAAGTCCACTTCCAGGTAAGAATGGCTAAGATATGGTTTCTTCCCTCAAGAGATTTCTAATTTGGAGGAGAACAGGTATATTCAGTTATAGACTTGGAAAAATATTTTAATCGTTTCAGTTAACTTCGGGGTTGGGGAATGACATGTTTTGTCCAGGCAGGTACTTAGAGCAGAAGAGATGCAGCCTTAATGGTCCAGGAGGGGGAGTGGGATTCCCGTGCTATTCTGGGCTCCTGTCATCTAGACATGTCATTGTAGGCCCTTGTGGTCATAAGAGTTGGAACCAGGTGAGAAGATAAAATTTTATGACACAGAAGACAAGGATTAATGGACTCAAATGTTCCTTGGAAGGTGGTTAAAGGCCATTAGAAAACATAAGGCCAGGAACTCGACGGAGCTCCAGGAGAGGCTCTATGCTGACAGGCAGGAAGCTTGATATGTGCTACCTGTTTTAGAGACAGCCAGAGCTTCTGACTTGCTTCAATTTTCCTGCAGTCCCAGGGAATGGACAGTTTAGTGTCATAGGCAAAGGAGTGGCATGACTACAGTTGACCAGCTAGGGTGAATAAGACAGCAGGAACTAATTCCTCACTCTGCTGACTGGTATGGAGAGCAGGGCAAACCACTGATAAGTGCTGAGCTCAGTAGTAGCCCAAGAAAAATGGCCTCTTGGTGCCATATTATTCTGTCAGGAGAAAAACAAATCGACACGTCATGGCCTGCTGTTATGAATCTGTGAAGCATCTTGGAAGGGAGAATCGGTGCCATCAAACCTTAATACAGCTGCTTTAAAGTATTGGCTAGAGTTTTACCACAAATTACACTGTCCTTAGATTTATGAGCTTTAAGGAACTGAGGTAAAGGATATTGAACACTGGAAAAGAACCTCATCTTGATGAAGATGTGCTGATGCAGGACATTTTTTCCATAAAGCTTTTCCCTTCCCCTGAATCTTACATGTGTGAATAATTAATTAGTCTTATCTTTTATTTCCTATTTCTATGATACTTACATGGTCCTGGTGAGGACCGTGTATGACACATAATCCATAGGCCCGGCCCCTTTGCCTCCCTTGGGAGGGAGAGCTCAGCAATCTGACAAGACTTGGGGAGCCTCAGAATGGCCACAAAAGCGTGAGTTCTTCCTCTC
This sequence comes from Geosciurus inauris, assembly GCA_004024805.1. Lineage (NCBI taxonomy): Eukaryota > Metazoa > Chordata > Mammalia > Rodentia > Sciuridae > Geosciurus > Geosciurus inauris. The sequence goes on along the minus strand of PVHX01004481.1, from coordinate 45,627 downwards.
ACTGAGCCCAGTCAAATGTGTGTCCAGGAAGAGTAGAAACCACAATGTGGCTAACAGTACTGATGTGTTTCCAAGAGGAAATGCTAATGGATGGCTTGCAGATAATTATGGGATGATCATTTGAAATCCTTTTCACTTATAGCAACAAACAGAATCATCTCTTAGTGCCCATTCCTGGTTAAGGGTGAGGCAAATCTAAGAGCAGGCTTTAGGCAGTGGATACATTGGATGTTATTCCAATGTAGTTGGGCATTCTGGTCCCTGCTTTACTTGATGGTGAATAAAGTATTTTAAGGAAAGTACTATTCACGGGTTGAGCCTGAACCCTACATGCTTGGTTAGATACAAATAAGAAGAATTCTCCCCATTTTTGGAGTTTATAGGAAGGCAGAGGAACCACATTTACATACTTTTCCCCTTGTGGGAGGACTTTGTCAGATTGTAAATATACAAACTTGTGTCAAACCACTTGAAAAGTAGAAGGCACAATTAGCTAACTGATGCTGCACTTATACAATGTTCCACTCGTCTGCCCCCAAAGAAATATATAAGGGAGAACATAAAAAAATAGAAAAAAATCCTTAACCCAACCATTTCATGCTTGGAAGCAGCTCTGTTTACCCCACTGAATTAATAAAGTTTTATTATGCAAAAATGTATTCCAATCTGAAGTACTTGGACATTCTTGGCAAAGCTACCTATCTGCAAGGCTAATTCACAGATGTCACTTTTTGTGAGAATAGATGGGGAGCAGTGGCATCAGGACCAATCTGGGGGCACAGGGTGTGTGTGTGTGTGTGTGTGTGTGTGTGTGTGTGTGTGTGTGTGACCACGCTAGATGTCCAAGTGTATTCTTCACTGGGAAACAAGTGTCAGGGCATAAAATGGGGAATGAAGTGGATAAGCCGTTAATCACTTAACAGGTGAGTGCATTTCACTGGTATTTTAGAATCCAGCACTAGAGGAGAGAGAACTGCTTGGGGATAAAGAGAATAAGAAAGGGAGAGACAGCCCTGGGGCTCTATCCTTAATTAGATGGTCCAAAGGATGGTAATGTAGATCTATGAGCTATTTTTGATGACTTGAAAATCTAAGAGAAATTATACATTTATTCACAATTTGCACACACTAAAATGTCAAGTTTCTTTGCTTTGGGCTGGGATTATGTAGGTTCATCGTAATGAATTTATCTCTATTCAGAGTTCTAACTATTGGCAACTATATTTGTTAAATTAGTGAAAAGGAAAAATGTTACTTAATATGTTCATCTTTGTAGACAAAATCTTTCAAAACATAAAGTCTATGGGAGGAAATGATAAGAAGACTTCAGGTGGTAAAATAGTTGATAGTTACCATCCTAGAGCAGAGGGATCCTATCTGGTGGATCTGATATGTTTCTGTTGTACCATAGGGCGTCAGAAATGCTCAATGATGATATAAATTCGATCTTTGTTCTAGTTGCGAGACAAATACATCCTAGGTTTTCTGAATGGACACATCTGATCCAAGCAAATACAAGAAAGGTCAGCTTCGTGGTGAGTCTAAGGTAGGAGATATTTGCTAACCCTCAATAGAATTAATTTTACAAGGGAAATTTTTTTTATAAGCTTCGGGGGCATCTTACTGTTGGGCACACAAGATACATGATTAGACAATTGCCCTTTCCTTTAAGAATGTTTCATTTGGGAAATAGGTAGGTCCTCATGATGTCCTAGCTGGCTATTGGCCAGCTTCATCTTAGGATAGCAAGGTGCCGCTTGGAAAAATATCCCTCTGTCGTCTTATGTAGGACAAAATCTAGTATTAGAAAATACAGTAAACTTTCAGGGTCAACTCTTTCATCCCTCATACCAAAAATTTTCAATGTATATTTATGAATCAAAGACTTTTGAAAACCTAAGTGCCTAGAAGAAGATATATTTATTTTATAGTATAGTAAAATCAGTTTAGTTATTAAACTTAAGGATGTTTGATGTTCAGTTCTTTCTAAATCTGATTGCAGAGAAGATAGGCAAGGTATTTACTGGATGTTCCAAAGAGCTTAAAAGGGAAGAGAACGAATCAAAATGAGAAAAGCCTAGAACAGGATGGCCTCCTGTTGGCTCTGAGAGGATCCTGTGTGTTTCTTCCACATTCAAAGACCAGTGGAGGCTTAGGAGAATGTAGGGCCCATCAGAGTTGGTGCAGGTAAGTGCAGCTTCTCTGAAAACTCCTGTTTCGCTCTGAAAATTTCTGCTTCAAGCTTTCTCCTCCTCCTCCTCCTCTTCCCCCTCCTCCTCTTCCTCCTCCTCCTTCATTAAAATTCAAAGAACAAACAATTTTCCCTACATTACCCTCTCTCCTGGAATCACTTTGGCTTCCAATCAGGGGAGACATTTTGGATTTATCTGGGGGGATGGGGCAGTGGATTCTTGCTGTGAACTCTGAGCTCCTGAGGGAGTTCTTTGCATGATAAAGCCATGGATCACCTGATTTATAAATTCTGCAGTTCTAGAGCTTGGCTTTGCTAAGGATTTCTGGCTGCTTCTTTGTCTTTAAAAGGGCTAAGTTCTTGTTTGTTTTCAATTCAGAACTATTTAAATATGGCAAAGGGATCCTTAAAAATAGTTATGAGGTATCTTCAGTAAAGACAGTTCTATCATCCTGAGATAAGGGAGACTTGTCACCTCTGAGATAATTCTGACATCCCTTAACTACATTATAGAGATGCAGGAAAGTGTGATTTACTATATCTGAAAGAGGTATATTGGATGCAATGCCATTCAATTACAAAGAAGAAAACAGAGATTAAATATTAAGCAAAAACCGTCAGTCAAAGGAAGAGTTTTTTGGGGAAAAAATGATCTAATGAGAACTATGTGTGCTAGAAGCAGAGAGGGGAGGATATAAGAAAACAAAACAAAACAAATTTTTTTTAAATCCCCAGGTGAAAGAGAAAAGAAATAGATTTCCAATTTTATAAAAATTCTACTTTTCATTTCCCACCCACCCCCAAAACCAGACCAGAGTTTGAAAGAAACTTTAATTAAGCTTGAGAAATATCTGAGTCTCTTTATTCCAGTTTCTTCTAGTGAGCCTTTGGGAGCACGGTTATTGAGCACTGCGTGTTCCTTTCATTGTCTTCGGGTATCTGAAAGGTGTTTCCTCACCTAGTCTCTGTCCCTCTTGAACTGAAGGCTCTTCAACCTTGCTGCAGGGATCCTGACCTCTGTGTTATGGTGACAGTGCCAAGTCCCTCTCCCCACACCAGGACTTGCTCTGTAGCCTCTCCAACTTTCATTTCCAAAGGTAGTCACTGTTAACTGGCAGTTAAATATTTTTAGCTTCAATTCTTTAATCCTGTATTTAATTCAATGTTTATTTCTTAAGGAGCAGTAAGAAAATGTAGGGTCAATACAAAGATCCCAGGACTAAAACAAGAATTTAATTTTAGCACCTCATCTTTATGTACCTGTAATGTTTTCAGCATCCTTCAGGGGTCTCAGAGTGTTATCATTATTAGCATGTAAATAATTGGAGGAAAAGATTTAAAAAGACATTCCCAAACATTTTCTGTCCTTCTGCACATGGTTAATTTAACAGCTAATTATTCAAAATCCAAGCTTCCCAGGGAGTAAAACCTCTGGGTTAAATAATTATTTTGCCTCATTTGGATGGGGAAAAAGTTCAACAAATTAAATGATAAAGTTGATTTTTCAAGGTAATAAGATAATCTTCATCATTATCATCTCATGTGAAAAAAGCTAGTGAAAGAGAAGATTCGAGAAAGGCCATAAATGATGAATAATTTGAGGTGAAAAATGATGCTATAGAAAAATGAAAATAATGGGAGATTGGTTTGCTTTTGGAGAAGATGAGGAAGGATAACTACCATATAGAAAGAGTTTTAGCCTCATAAAAGTGGGCAAGGTTTTGTCAGCAAGGATGGTATTAAGATCCTTGAAAAGGGCTTAAGGTGGGACAGATCTTGAAGAGTGGAGATCTGCAAGACTGTGAAGAGATCAAACACTGGGAGATAGTGTTCAAGGAGGGCACTTGTTTGATTTTCCTGGTGATCTTAAAGAAGGGACAACTATGTGTTCTGAATTGTTTGCCTATATAAGACAGAAACATGGATTAATGATTTTGAGAAGTTTTTTGAAGCTTAAAAGTTTCCCTTCTTTGATAGTTCATTTAATATGGTTTTCCTTTGAACTACATTGTATGTAAAGGACACTAATATTTCCTATGTTGGTTAGCAGGGTTATTATCCTTCTTTTGATAAATCTCAAGGTTAATCTTTCACTCCTCCTTCTCCCTTACCACACTGGCATTTGGTACTGGATTGATCCTCTTTAAATGGCCAAAACATTTAAAATGCTGGGAAAATGCCCCCTGCTATCTCAGGTACTGCTTTATATAGCCAAATTCCTATCCGTACAACAAACACTTAAGAGAGGCATTATCAGTCCTCTGTGAGATATAGTATGCATGAAGAAATGGGGACAAAGAGGCTTGTGTAAGCTAAGTATAAGGGAAAGCATAATTTTAAACCCCTTTCTAATCCAAACTTTGTTCCCTTTGAACTTGTCATGAAGTGAGAAACAACTAGTAGCCATTGCTTTTCTTAATTCCTAAACAATAATTTTGGGAAAGTATGTTTCTTTTCTGACCTCTGTGTCCCTATTACTTTGGAGTCTTGTTCTTTTTTTTTGTTTTGTTGGTTTTTTTGTTTTTGTTTTGGCTAGGTTATATAGGGGCCCTATAGATTAGTGGAAGAATTGCTAATTTCTTTAATCCTAAAAGATCTAGTTTGATTTTAAGTCAACAAACTTTTTCGGCATGTGCCACCTCTTCATATTCCCCCCCCAAAGAAGATTTGGTTCCCAAAAAGGAGACCTCCAGGGTGGTTGACTTTTTGGTGTCCGGAGTTATATACTTACTTTTGGTTTACACTTTCCATCCTGATCATCAGCTGTGGCCAGGGGGACTAGTTGGAATTACTCCACTCCGTGCACTTGGCATGAACCAAAGAAAATTGGTGTAAAGAATATAGCTCGAATTGCCATTTTGGAGAAGGCTGTGTGTTCATGTCTCCTGTTCAATTTATCACTTAGAAGACTTAGACCTCCAAGAATACTTGAAGATCATCTAGTCCAGGGATGGTGAATATCTTAAAGAGTTGCCCTTTCATATCTGTGGATTCCACAGTCATGGATTCGGTGGTGGATAGATAATACTTGGATGCAAAATTGCATCTGTGCTGAATACATATGGACATTATTTCCCCAAAATACAGTATAACAACTATTCACATAGCATTTTCCATTGTATTAGGCCTTATTAGTAATACAGAGATTATTTAAAGTAATGAGAGGATGTGTATAGGTTCTGTGCAAATTCTATTCCATTTTATATAAGGGACTTGAACATCCATGGCTCTGAGACCATATGTAGGCTAATGTCTGCCATGGTCACCAGGGGAAGAGGAAGCATTGTGTCTACTAATTGTCATCCCTGGGGTATTCAAGTTTTTATTTTAGAGATAATCATAATCTAGATCAGTTACTGTCTTGGTCAGTAAAGGGTCGAGGGAAACTAAATATGGTAAGCTCGGCTATAGTCTTATAAAGAAGATGCAAAAAAAATCACTTACATCAAGTATAGAGCCTCATTATTGCAGGGATAAAGGAAAACAATATTTTTCAGTCAGCCTACTATATGAAAAAAGGAGGAAAAAAGCCCTTTAAAAATCTATCAGTTGGTTAAAAATAGACTTGGCTATTATTTAAAGGAATATATTGAGCAGACATTTCTTTCTCTCTTCTCCTCTTTCTACTATAAAAGACAAACTCATTTGCTAAACTCTTGAGAAGAGAGGGTGAGAATGAATAGCCAATCACTTTGCATTCCAGTTAGCGTCATTGGGGGGCACATTATCATTGGGCTTACTGGAATTGAGTGCTTTTCAATGAAAACTACTCCCAGTGGTGGCCACCAGCAAATCTATTCCCCTGGGGGCTTGGAAGAATTGATCACAGTGGTAAAATATAGAGTTTCTGAGAAGATGGGTGTCTTATCTTAAAAGCTCCTGAACTTTAGATTCATTTAATAATCACATCCAAGTTTGTTTTTTTAATATTTAGTTTTTTAGTTATAGGTGGACACAACATCTTTATTTTATTTTTATATAGTGCTGAGAATCGAACCCAGTACCTCACATGTGCTGGGTTAGCGCTTTATCACTGAGCCATAACCCCAGCCCCCAAGTTTTTTTTTTTTTTATATTTATTTTTTTTAGTTGTAGGTGGACAGAATATCTTTATTTTATTTTTATGTGGTGCTGAGGATCGAACCCACTGCCTTACGCGTGCTAGGCGGGCACGCTACCACTGAGCCATAGTCCCAGCACCCCAAGTTTGTTTTAATATGGCTAATTAGTATTAAATGAGGTCAATGTTCTAGGGATAATAAAAATATTAATATGAAAAATTTCATCTGAAAAAGTTACTTTAAAATTTTTCTCCGTATTGAAAATTCATATTTAAGTTATAATCTTTAAGGCTATTAAAAACCATATAACTTTTCTTTAATGGTTTATTTATATATTTTGGTTTATGGCTTAATTTCTTATTTTTTTTTAGGGTAAAATTTAATACTGTTTACACTAGAAGTTGGGCAGACTTCTGTGTCCTCTTTGCAAGGACATAGTTGGTTACTTTTTAACAAGATAATGAGCCTTCCAAGATAATGCAGTTCTAGGGAAAAAGTGTTCTAATTATTTCCTTTTATCAGTTCCTTTTATTTTGTACTGATGTATTAAGGAGGAATCAGTCTCTACCCCCACTGGTTTCTCAGCCCTCTGCTGGTGAGATTTCTTTCTTCTTGTAGTCTGAGCAGTGGTGCCTGTCTTAGCTGAGATAGGTCAAAATGGGTTTCTCCTGATCCAGAATTTTGTCTTAGTCTTGATCTCTGCTTTCCTATGGCTGAGGTTACCCACTGCTCTTTTTAAAATTAGAGCTGATTGTCCATGACACTGTTTCAGTACAAATTTTCCTTCTCCATTGGTACACTGAAAGGTGAGGTTTCTAATGGAGACATACAAGTAAATATGAATAACTTATTGGAACCAGAGGGATAGTTAAGAATATTGTAAAACTTTCATGTCTTCATTCCCTTCCCCAGCTGTAACTTGTGTGTACTAGGTTGTCTTTTGCAACGAAATAGCCAAGGCCTGTGGTACTGTGGACTGGGGTGGTATTTGACCTTACTAAAGCCCATTTCTTACCGGTGTGGAAAGCTTTGTCACATGGCCAAAGGTCAAGACCTTGGGCTTGTGGGACTTTCCAGGGGTCTTTGATATAGTAGATATGGCAGATACTACATGGTCATAAGTCTCATGGGATGAATTAGAGCATCAGAGAGAAGAGACACTAATGAGAGCCCTACAATATTTCACACTCATAAACAAATTGAGTAAATTCCTTTCTTCAAGCTGCTTAGAGGAAAATAGAAAGTGACTTTGGAGTGTTGTTCAGGATCCCACAACTAGGTGTTTTGCCCTGTTAGATATCAAATTGGAACTTCAATGTGGATGCAATTATTGTTGTCATTTTAGGAGATTTCCTCTTTGATTATCAGTAAGAGGGACAAGAACATTCTCTCTTTCTCGCTTTCTCTTTCTTTAATACTATGAATTGAAATCAGTGGCCCTTTACAACTTAGCTACATCCCTAGCCATTTTTATTTTTTTTATTTTGAGATAGGGTCTCACTAAATTGCTTAGGGCCTTGCTAAGTTGCTGAGACTGGCTTCGAACTTGCAATCCTCCTGCCTTGGCCTCCCTAGTTGCTGGTATTACAGGCATGTACCACTGTGGCCAGCTCTTTATATTTTCTCTTGGTGACCATATAAAGTCTGTGAAAGTGCACTGCAATTAAACATATACTTTAAAAAACCTATTGCTATTGCTTATCACTTATAATGAAGTTAGTGAAAAGATTTGAGTCACTGCAATGAACAATTTAAACATATATTGACTGCCTATTATACTTAAAAATCCATATTTATTTGACTAACATAGGTCTATTGCATCATATATAAATATATATGAAATATACATATGTATATTCTTTTTCTATAGTTTTTTTCATGTTAGATATTTGACAGCAGCCAATGCTAATTGTCAGAAAATAGAAACTCACTTCAAGATTTTTTTTTTTCTCATCTATGTGAAGTAAACTTTCTGATACACTACAAGGAACTGTTTGCAAGATTTTGTGTGTATGAAGCTAGATGTGGTGGTACATACCTGTAATTCCAGCTACTCAGAAGTCTGAGGCAGAAGGATCACCAAGTCCTAGTCCAGCCTGGGAAATTTAGTGAGATCCTGTCTTAAAATAAAATCCAAGAAAGGTTAGGGATGTAGCTAATAGAGTGCCCCTGGGTTCAATGTCCAGTATTATAGAAACATAGAAAATTAAAAATAAACAAAGATGTTATGTACATATGTTATGTGCAATTTTGTGGAGATAAGACCCATAATATTCATTAGATTCTCACAAAGGGTCATTGCTCAAAAAAGGTAATTTCCAGGTTTCTGCAGTTTTGAAGAAGGCCATATAAGGTGGTAGCATCTTATTTCCTAACAAGGATTACTTAAAAGCCGTATAGAAAGATTTGAGTATAATTAGAAGCAGATCAAGGCATTTTCTATGCTTTAGGAAAGTCTTTAAGAGGAGCTAAGTGGTTCATGTTATTATGATAAAATCAAATGTTAATCTGTAAATGACTTCTTTTTAGTATTAAAATAAATCCTTTTATCCAGAAAAGCAGAATCCTTAAAAAAAAAAAGTAATTGCTATGGAAGCCTCCCTGTCCCCTGAGTTATCTTGAGAGTGAGTCAATAACAGTCAGTAGCTTCAACTAAAGTTTATTTTACTGTGCTCAGTCCAGGGAGGTGAAATCTGGTAATATTATTAATACATGCACTTTTAATAGGGGTATTAAGGTTAAGTTTGTAAACATAGCCAAAAGTGCTTTCTTCACATGTTTTCTGTTTAATTTTAAGACCTGGTCAATAGAAGAGAATGCTGAATGGATGGGAGTACAATACAATGGACTCGGGCTGCATCCGACCTAAGCTGTAGATCCCTATTAGTGGCAGAGCTATCTGTTCATGATACATAATCGAATACAAATTGAAATTTGTATGAATCAACTATAAAATTGAAATTTAAAAAAAAATTTCAATTTTGATGCAGCTGTTCTCTACTTCTTTTGGGAGTGATGTTACATTTGTTGTCTTCAAGAGTAATCTCAAAACTGAAGACTCTTAGTGCCCATAGGAATTTGAGGATGAGACATGCTAGCAAACACCCAGGTGGGAAGATGTGGATTTTGGAGTCAGAGATCAGGGTATGAATGCCGGATAGCCACTTGTTTTAGCAACCTCCTTTGTGGATTTATTAACTTTTGGTCCAGGATCAGTATCTAACATAACATGAAATTTACCTCCTGCTTTGGTTTAATCCCAAATACACAATGCTGGGGAGACTGGTCCTTCTGACACTCAACTGTGTAATCATCTCTGAAAATCTGCAGACTTTCCTACAATTCTTGTGGATTCTTTGTGTCACACAACTTTGGCTAAGCTCCTTAACCTCTGAGTTAAGAAGACTGAAAAGTCTCCTCATTGTAAAGTGAGGACAGGCTGCTCTAAAGAGCTGGTGCATTGAAGGCTCTTAGCATAGGCTGACTTCCAGTGTTATCCATTTGGTTCTGACATGTGACATCCAGCTTCTACTTGATCATGTTTAGGAACACGTAGGTCAATGTTCTGTGAGAACACCTGATGGAGCCCAGTTCTCATTGGTAGATCAATTACTGGTCTTGGTTGTATATTCCCAACAATAACGAGCTCAAGTGCTGTTAGATAAAAGAAGCTTTCGGGGCTGAGGCTGTAGCTCAGTGGTAGAGTGCTTACCTAGCATGCGTAAGGCACTGGGTTTGATCCTCAGCACCATATATAAATACTAAATGAATAAAATAAAGATTCATCAACAACTAAAAAATAAAAAAAAAAAAAAGCTTTCAACTGCTTAAGGATAGACAGCATGTCCTTTCTTTAGATTTTACAGTCCCTGTATATTAAACTATTTGTTTCAAGAAATTTTCTCAAGAGCTTCCACACTTTTGGATACATGTTGGAATATCAGCTCTTCTTTTCAATCTAAAAACAGGGTACCACATTCTAGAAGTGGGATGATCATGACCATCCCAGAGTAGCTCTTCTGTAATTGGTAAACTGAGTCACTTCAGTTAAAAAAAAGTTGCACTTCAAATCTTGGGACCTCATTTCCCTCATTTATAAATGAGTCATTTTTTAGCTAAACAACATAGAATTGCTTCCAGCTCTGAAACTGTATACTTTAAGGTTATCTATGTGCATTGATATATCTCTTAAATGTTAGCACTTATATTTAATCTTACTAACAATATTTCTTTTTAATTGAGCATCTGCTTTGTGCTAGATGCAGTCAGCTACAAAAAAATTAAACAAAGGAAAAAAAGCACAGAAATATATCCATCTTCAAGGGATTTTATATCATCTTAGTGAAAAGACAGGAAACAGAGTTTTTAAAAATATTTTTTAGTTGTCAGTGGACCTTTATTTTATTTATATGTGGTGCTGAGAATCGAACCCAGTGTACATGCTAGGCCAGCACTCTACCACTGAGCCACAACCTCAAACCCTGAGAGAATTTTTGAAAGGAAAAAAAGTATCTTTTCCTTAATCATATTTCTATACAGAGCACATCTTTACCAAAGCCAAAGTTATTGTCAACAGCATACTTTATCAATTAACATTATAAAATTGACACTAGAAAGGGAAATGTCTGGTGATAATATATTTGGGGTTGTCACGCGTAGAGACTGTGGCAGAGGCTGCCTCAGTGTTCCTCTCATTAGCATTGTATTTCAGAGCCTCAGACAGCCAGGTTGGAATTAAAGAACGACAGAGCACAGTCCTTACATTATTTACTTTGGTCTGGGAATGATCTTCCTTTCTAAGATATGATCAACACCAGATCAGAGACAGCAGCTTTCTGTGACCCAAGTGATTTAACACAGAGCATTGCCTGGTTAAGTCTCTTTTGTTTTGACTGGAGAGTATGGAAAAAAAATTTTTTAACAACCTCTTACTTTGGGAGCCTGAGGCCCTGTCTGGATGTGCTTGTTTCCTCTTCTCCATGCCTGTTTGTGTGTGCCTAATATTGTTTGAATATTACCAAGCAGAGATGGTTGGAGGGAAATTGTATCCTAATAGCAAATGAGACTGGTAAAAAATGATCAGAACAATGATGGAGAAGAATCAATTGCCTTTGGTGTTTTCTTTGCAGAAAATGAAAGCCATGTTTGCTTTGAGATGAAACTTATTTGAGAGATTTCTCCTCCTTAGGCTGTTCCTTCTCTCCACTGCCTCAGCAGGCTCCTGCTTGGAGGTAAAGAACCAGCAAGAATGGAAAGATCAGGAACTGCCTTTTCTTAGGGGACCAAGGCATCTCTGCACCTGCAGAAATTCTTACCCAACTTAGGGACCTTAGGCCTTGCCCAACTTAGGGACCAGAAATATCTGTCTGCTTTGAAAAGGCATCAGTGCAGTCTGTCTTTGCATTTTTGATGACAGACACATTCTATGGAGTGTCTGGAATACTTGTTTCATCTTGAGCTCACTCTGTCCTAATTTATTCTGGGCTATACATTTCTGCAACCCTCCATTCAGATAAGAGGTCAGCATGTGTGTGTGCGCATGTGTGTATGTATATGTCAAGTTCATCTTTTTGCCATTTGTGTAGCTGTTTAAAAGCTACAGATGAATAGGCTATTAAACACTAGGCTAGGCTAATAATAGATAACATGGGGTAACCTTACAAGGTTTAATTCTGCCTTTTGTTTGAAAGGCAGAGGACTTGAAAGAGCGTGTGGATCTCAGCATGAAGTGCGAGAATCACAGTTCACACTGGGAATATTTTTTTTCTCTGCAGGCAGATTTGTGAGCCTTACAGTGTTTGCTGTTTATCGGGATAGGCTCTTTAAAGTTCCCCTTTCTTCTCTATCATGGTCTGTTTGAGGCTGTTGTCCTCCAAATAGCGTCCTCTAATGAGCAGTTAAACTTGCCCTACTGTGCCAGCAGATACGCTTCTGGTCTGTGATGAAGAACTTGGTTTGATATGGGTCCTGCAGGATCTGTTCGTCAATTGTGCAGATAAACACTTCTACTCTGGAGATGTCCCGGTGACAGGAACCGTACACATGCCATCATGTCCAGATAAATGCCTTAATCCACTTGGTTATTAATTTTTGTATCTGCTTTAACACCCAGCTTTACCGATATTTTCACTTAATGATGCGTGGTGAACAAAGTAGAAAGTGGTTTAAAATGGGACACTCTTAAAATCTGTGATAAAGCCAAGTCATCTGTCGAAATATATGTCCCACTAATTCAATTGAGAAACTTATTTTAAGGAAAGTATGTTCCTTTTTATAGTGTTTGATCTCAATGATACAGATTAACTTTGTGGGATAAATTCACTTGGTCATTGACCAATGTCTCTCTTTACTTGGCACAAACGCTTAAGGCCAATATTGCCAAAGGGCTCAGAGTGTTATGCTGGGACTGAGGAGTCAGATGTCACACATGAAACTTAGCTATGACATCCAAGACTGGAAGTCTGTTTAGATGAAGGCATCTGGCTGATCGATGTTTCAGGTTGTGACATGATGTCGAATTGATGGAGGGAAACTCGGATGGGGAGGAATGGTCAGACCCAGATAGGCAAGATCCACAACTGGGGAAGTTTGACTCTGCAGAGCAGGCAGGAGAGGTAAAGTTTGAATTGGGATCGAGGGCACAGATTGCTCACTTCCTGCTGAGTCAAGGACGCAGGCAGCCTTGTGTCCTCACGTGTATTGTAGTTAGAAGAAAATCAGAGGCTTGCTTATGAACTTAATCCCTAAAAAGTAAAAGGGAGGGATACTGGGATAGTAGGATGACTTCATAACTAGAAAAATAAATGGGAGAGAGGTCAGTGATGGTGACCGCCAAGTGTGCTGTGCATCCACTGGGCAGCCTGGTGCCTCTGCAGTGCAGGGAATCTCTTCAAGGATACGCCCTCTGCTTGTGACCTTACTCATATTCATTCCTGATTCCCTCCATGGTTTGCTTCTTTAGTTATATGTTTTTGTCTCCTTTCTGCAGTGTCTCATAAACAACTTCAAAACTCCCCTACCTTGATAAAACCTTTGTTTGTGTCTTGGTCTGTTTGGGCAGCTATGACAAAATACTTAGACTGAGTGACTTATCCACAGCAGAGATTTATTTTATGACAGTTATGGAGCCTGAGAAGTCTAAGATCAGGATGGTAGCAGATCTGGTTGGGCCTGTTTTTGATAGATGGCTCCTTTTCTCTATGATGTGCTCACATGGTAGAAGAGGTCACTGAGCTCCTTCCAGCCTCTTTAAAAAGGGTACTAAATTGTGACTTGCGAGGTCTCTGACCTTATGATCTAATCAACTTTCAAGTCCCCATCTCTTAATGTCATGCTTTTTGGGATTAGGTTTCAACACGTGAAATCTGGGGATCTGGGGGGACGAATGTTCAGACTTGATTATGCTTTCACTCTAGGCTTCTTTCTATATTTCTCTTGTTTTGCTATTTAGCATCAAACTTGCTCAGAGTTTGGCTTCTGTTCATTGCTTGCTTCTTGGTACTACTCACACTGCAATCCACCTTCCTCACCCCTGCCCTTCTGGAACCCTTGTGCTTACCACCCAGTGTAATTGCCAGATCCAATGAGTTTCTGCTATGCCCAGGTCCCTACCCTCTCTGCTGCTTTGCTTCTGGCACTGTAGGAGGCGCAGTCCTGGTTTAGTCTCTTCCCCCTGCTGCACCAGTGACTGGCTACCCCTCACCCTGCCTCTCTGGCTTTATTTTTTCTCTTATTCTTTTCCAGCCCTAATATTGGAAGACTCAACCTTTGGCAGGCGCATGCTCTCTCTCTCTCTCTCTCTCTCTCTCCTCTCCCCACCCTCAGCTCTCCATGAGCCTGCTTGACTTCACATTATGAGTTCCAGGTCCTGGTCTTTATTTCCAGTCATTATTCTCACGCTAGCTTTCCTGTCTTGCTCTCTATAAAACTTTACATGCTTATGTAAATGTTCTGCCTGCTACTCAAACATGGCATATTTAAAACTGAAATTGTTCTTCCTCCTCTCCTTTTATCCCAGCTCTCCTTTCTGATGTTTACATTGTGTCCAAGGCACCAATGTTTCCTTAGACATGGAAGCTGTGAACTTGGAGTCCTCTTTTCTTTCTTTCTTTCTACATCTGATTATTCATCATATTCTATTACTTCTTGTTTCATAGCACATCCTTGGCTTTATTTTTCTTATATGCAATAGATGTTAGTAATGTCAGTAATAGGGTAGTTTTCTACCTGACGTGCTGTCACTCTACCACTTGTGGCATGCTGACAGCCCCTAGGACATCCAGGTCCTAATTCCTGGAAACCTGAATGTTACCTTATAAAGAAAAGGGTCTGTGTAGATGTGATTAAAGACCTTGAGAAATGTCCTTATGAGAGGGAGGTGAGGAGAGATCAGCCACACTCAGAGCACAGAGGGCAAAGCATTGGGAAGGGGTGGAGGAGAGTGGATGATGGATCTGCAGATGGAATGCACATCTAGAAACTGGAACAAGGAAGCAGCCCTCCCCTGCAGCCTCTAGAGGGTGCACAGCCTCACAGACACCTTGGCTTAAACCCAGCGATGCTGATGCGGGACTTCAGATCTCTAGAACTCCAAGAGAATGCAGTTGTGCTGTTTAAAGACATCCAATTTGGGGGCATTTATTACAGTGGCCCCAATAAGGTAATGTACCATGTTTGGTCAGATGAATGTTCCTAAAACACAGCTCTCTTAACATTCTTTTTATTTCTAAGCCTAACTGTTCAATTTTTAGATATCCCCTAAGTGTTGAGCTGTGTGCTAATTCTACAGCTACAGATATCAAGGCTGTTTCTACCTGTTCCCCAATTGTATTCTTTTGGGGAAGATATACAAACCAGAAGATGTTTGAATAAGAACCAATTAGGCATATTTTATAAGCATGAGAAGGACCCTATGGGAGCACAGAAATGGGGCAACTCATCTGGTATCCTGGTATGAAGGCCCAAGGGCTGGGTTGTGTCACTGGTGATGAGATGTTATGCTGGAAAGAAATGGGAGGAAGAGCATCCATGCTCCTCTTTACAAGGAAACAGACCAGAAATATGACTTTGCCCTTTAAAAATGGAAATTAGTTTTTTAATCTGTAAAGTGCTTGCCACTAGATTGAGAACTTCTGTCAAGCTTTTGACATGTAGGGAGAAGATAAGAATCCTCTTGGTGCTAATGAACTTTTTAATTTACTTTCCTGTTACACACATTAAGATACTTTATAAGATTCCCTAGTTCCAAATGCTTATGAAACATTATTTGAATATATTACCTCAGTCATAAAATAATGGTTATTGTAGAAATTAATGATGGTTCAAAAAACTGCATCAGTCGATAAAAAAAATTTTACTCAATGTCCCTTAAAGGTGCATTGTATTCAATGATTATCAAAATCTTTGTCACTTTGTTTATTACAGGTTGTTCTACTCTCTATTTCCCCACTGAAGTTTATATTTGAAAGTAAGATGATCCTGGATACATTTTTTCTTTTCTGGGACCCAAATAAAACTAATGCTTTTGGTTATACTTACTGCTTGTTTGACACAAGAAGTAGTCAGGCCCTGGGTGTGGTGTGTGTCATGCTACAGGGCTTACCACTGATACTTTTGGTGGAAGCTCATGGAAGAGAATTCTTCCAAAAAATTATTTGTAATGGTGGTAAAATATACATAACATAAAATCTACCATGTTAATAATTTTTAAGTATATAATGCAATAGTGTGAGGTGCATCCACATTCTTGTACAGCCAATGTCCAGAACTCTATCTTGCAAAATGAAAACTTATGAAACATCATCATCATCCTCATCTCCCCGTCCTTTCTGTCTCTACAACTTTGACTCTTCTTAGTACTTCAAATGAGTACAATCATACAATATTTGCCTATTATGACTGATTTTACTAGACATAATGGCATATGTTGTAGCCTGTGTCAGAAATTCCTTTTTTTAAAGGCTGAATAATGTTCTATTTTAAAGTCTGTACTGCACTCGTGTACACTGGTGTCGTGTCTACCCTTTGGCTGTTGTGAATGTGTCACAATGAACTTGGGTGTACACATACCTCTTTAAGACCCCACTTTCAACTCTTTTGGTTATATTCCTAGGAGTGGAATTTATGGATGATATTTAATTCTATTTTTAATTTTTTGAAGAACTGCCATATTATTTTCCAGAGCGCCCCCCCCCACACCGACTTTACATTCTCACCAACGATGCACGAGGGCTCCATTTCTCCACGTCTTTCTCAATGTTGGTGGTTTTGTTTTTGATAGTAGCCATCCTGTTGGCCACTATTCTGTTGGGTATGAACGGATATCTCATGTTGTTTTGATTTGCATTTTCCTCATGATTAGTGATGTGGAGCATCTTTTCACGTGCATATTGGCCAATTGTGTATTCTCTCTGGAGAGTCATGGAAAAAGAATTCAAACAAGGATAAGACATAGTCAAATTTGGGTTTTGGAAAAGTAACAATAACAACTAAGTAAGGGAATGGCCAAATGCAGGGCAACCAGATAGGAGGCGACCGTGACTTCTGTATCAAAGCTTCATTACTTTCAGAAAAACCCCTTACGCTGGCATTTAATTCCATTCCATCTACATGTTGGTCTCAATGCTTTTTTCCAGATTTCACTATTGTTAGTCTCTTCATGAATTCTGTCCTCTTCAAGCTGAGTCAGGGTCCTACTAGCATTCCTATTTTGCACTTTTGTGGTTTTTTAAAAAAATCTTATTTCTCCTTTTCTTATCTGAGCATAGCTGTGTATCTTTCCTTTAGGAAAAACTTGGGTTTTTCTCCTCCACAAAAAATTATTCCAGGGCTGGGGTCATAGCTCAGTGATAGAGCACTTGCCTAGCATGTGTGAGGCACTGGGTTCAATTCTCAGCACCACATATAAATAAATGAAGATCCATTGACAACTTAAAAAAATTATTCTGATCACCTCAATTTGGTAGGTTCTGTTTCTTTCTGTGTCTCTCTTTCATGAAGGGTCATGGCATTCATTTAGCACTTTTTATGTATTATCGTACACCACTTGAATTAGATGAAAGCATCTGTTTTCATCTAATTCATATTATAATTCTTGTGTGTGTGCTAAGTAATGACCAGTAAGTGTTTGTTGCTGATAATAAAAATGAGTTGGGAATATTTTGAATTAGGTCCCATTTATACAACTGAATTATCTGCATATAAAATTAGAGTTCATGAATTCAACCTTGAAATGTACTTCCTCAAAAAGTTAGTTTGGGGAGACAGTAGAGTGCCCAGCAATGTTTGAGGAAGGAAAACACATTGCATTTGTATCCTCTGGATAGACACCATACCAGCCACTCCATACTCGTTCTTTAATTCTCACAGTAATTCTTTGCCGTAGACATTAGTATCTTTTTCTGAAGATGAAAAATGATATATATTTATATTTCTAAAGAAGAAAAAAGTTTGGAGAACTTCATAGAGATTAGAGCTAGGAAAGACTGAAGTCAGAGAGACTGAATTCAAATAGCTATTGCCCTGGTTGTCTCCTGAATTACCAAGTATTGAATCCATCCAGGTTCATCAGAATGGGGATGTGCAGAATGGATTCTAGAAATGTCTATGAGGAAGAGGAAACAGATTTTTTGTCTTGCTGGATTAGGGAGACAGGAATCTCAAGGGTCTGGCTTGAGTCACTCAGTCGAATGTGATGCCATTTATCAGTGTAGAGCAAAAAGAAGAGCAGGATTTGGGGTCACACAATGGAGGTTCCCATGGGATAGCTGAGGTAAGATACACACAGAGATAGATATCAGTCTAGAATTTAGGGGAGAAGTTAGGCTTCAGAAGTGGTTAGACTTCCATTATCAATACCACACCAACAGTGAGATGGTGGAGCAGTCAGGATTATGATGGTGCATTATCTGCAGACAAAAAAAAAAAAAAAAAAAAAAGAAAGGATCATGTTTTTTTCGGGGGGATACTGGGGGTTGAACTTGGGGGCACTAGGCCATTGAGCAACACCACTAGCCCTATTTTGTATTTTATTTAGAGACAGGGTCTCAGTAAGTTGCTTAGTGCCTCACTTTTGCTGAGGCTGGCTTTGAACTCATGATCCTCCTGCCTCAGCCTCCTGAACCACTGGGATTATAAGCATGTGCCACCACACCTGGCATGATTGTTCTTTCATAGTCCTTTTATAGTTATCAAGTGCCATAAGTTAATGATTAAATACTGAAAAATCTTTTTCAGTCTAAACTCTAAACAATGGTTGCAGTTACTATTGAGTTTTTGGTGTTATTTTTTGGAGACAGGGTCTCATTAATTTGCCCAGGTTGGCCTTAAACTTGAAATTCTCCTGCCTTATACTCCTGTGTAACTGAGATTACACAGGTGTGTGCCACCCTGCCTTGTTTTGCTATTGAATTTTAACAATGTATCTCCAAGCTTCAGCACTGGGCATTTTTCTTCTTTATTCTTACAAACCTAGGCTTCTGTGTCAATTTGAAGAACTCCCTTTATGTATTTGATCCTGACATTTGTGAACTCAACTACATGCCTGTGTTTAAAGAGTAAGTTTACAATGGTTTGAAATCTTTTGAGCTCATTTTGAGAGCAGTTCCTGTATCTATGCCCTGAGATACTACATATTTTGTATTTAAACATTAGATTAGAAATAAACAATGTTAACGCAGAGGATTGTGGAGACTAAGGAGCAGAACTTCAGTTGCCATTCTATTTGACATTCTGGTGGTGAGAGACTTCGGGGAGAGGGTTGGGGAGAAATTTCTTCAAAAGTCTTTGCTCTCACTGGGAGAAGTAAGGGCCATTCAAAGCAAGAAAGCCCTACAGAATAAAAGGGGCATTCTTTTACCTGATTCTGGAAGAAATACTTGTTCATTGTGAAAAATTTAGATAAAATTGAAAACACAATCTCCTGTCCCATGGCTTTGTTAGTCTTTGAAACATTTGTGTCAATACAAAGTTCCTCCATTGTTGTTTTGGTACAGACTCTGGGCACCATTTTTTTTTTTGGTACTGGAGATTGAACTCAGGTGCACTCAACCACTGAGCCACATCCCCAGCCCTATTTTGTGATTTATGTAGAGACAGGGTCTCACTGAGTTGCTTATCACCTCGCTGTTGCTGAGGCTGGCTTTGAACTCGCGATTCTCCTCTCAGCCTCCCTAAATGCTGGGATTATAGGCTTGTGCCACTGTGCCCGGCTTCTGGGTACCATCTTGACTCTATTTTATTTCTCCTGCCCAAGTCCCAACTGTCCATGCCTATTGTATTGGACTTGAAGCTACTTGGAAGGCTGTCATTGTTCCACTTATGAGAACATTGCCATCTATACTGAGGCCACTGCCCTGAAATTTCTGGGCTCCATGTAGAGGCAGGCCCTGCTCCAACTCTGAGCCATAACATATATGCAGCTCACTGGGCCTTTAGGGAGCTCAGTCTAGCCCAAAATTGCTTCCCATCTTGATGGAGACCCTTTGTCACCCTCTGGTTGCCCCTCCACTTATACTGTCCCCTTAACCTAGGGTGTAGTGCAACCCAAGTTAGTAATAAA
Organism: Geosciurus inauris; assembly: GCA_004024805.1. Taxonomy (NCBI): domain Eukaryota; kingdom Metazoa; phylum Chordata; class Mammalia; order Rodentia; family Sciuridae; genus Geosciurus; species Geosciurus inauris. The sequence continues at coordinate 25,817 of PVHX01004481.1, read as the reverse complement.
TATCTCCTTCATTTTCTTTTTTCCTCTGAATTTAAACCTTTTCCTCTCAAAGCAATTTGCTTTCCCCAAAAAGCAACCCTCTCTTTTCCATTTTGTCTTTTTTAGATTTTCAGCCTCAGATTGTCCAAACTTCTCCACTTGAGTAGTCTTCTCCTCACCCATGCATAATTTAAAAGTCTTGATAAAGCCTCCCCCCACCCCCCGCCCCTGCAAAGAACCTGTCTGCCCTGGAAGGTGAATTCAAATATGAATTCAAATTCAAATTTCCACCCCTTGTTAAACAGAAAGTACTTGAAACTCAAATTACATTTTTCCCCTGACTTCTATTCTTTCATTATATCTTAGGAAAAATTTTTTATTCATGACTAAAGCAGAAAGCACTCTACAATGTGCTGCCGTGCTCTCCATCGATTTCTATAAAATGGAGAAAAAAAATAACAGAAAAAAATATCTAAGTTGACCTTTCATTTTACTCACCCAGAGGTCTTATAGATTCTCTCTTTATAAATCCTAGCACATATTTGATGCTAAATAAATATATGTTGGCAAATACAAAATTATATACAGAAATTGGGATCATACTATGAATGCAGATTTCTATTTTTCCCATAAAATTAGTAGCATCTTTCTAGATTTTAACCATTCCTCAAATTTTTCTTTCATCATTTAGATTATATATATATAGCATAAATTATGTAATAACTTAGCAGTCATTGGCTACTTAGGTTGTTTTTATACTGCAGTGGATTCCCTGTACATAAAGATCAGTCTGCATGTATACTACTTTTCTATGGATACATTTCTGAAAGTGGAATTTTTGAATTAGAAGACTTAGAGTAGTGCTTGTTGGATAGTAAATATTCAATAAATATATGTTGAATGGTTTAAATACAGGTTTTGATCCTTATTTCTCTGTTCTTCATAAAGATTATACTTTTGAGAATTCTTCCTTTTAAATGCCATGGCCTCCCTCAGGGGCCAGATTTCACTGTATCCTTTTTATACTTAATGTCGTATCTTAGCTTATTCTACAGGTGATAACTGTCTTGTTTTCAAAGTTTATTTTTCTCCGAATAGCAGTGAGGCTACCTATGGTCCAATTTATTGATTTGACCCCAACCCCTTGTGAACTCCTGGGCAGAGACTGGCAAGTCTGTTCATAGGTTGGTGGGAGAGGACCACAATATGCCCTTATTCTAAGTCGCTGGGATCCTTAAAATGTTAGAACTAAATTCTTTATTATTTTCTTGAGATAAATTTCTATTAGTGGGATTACTGGCTCAAAGACTAAAGTTTTCACAAGCTGTGTGTGTGTGCGCACACACACACTCACACAATTGTGGAGGCTGGTAAGTTCAAAACCTGTAGGGAAGGCTGGCTGGCTGGAGGCCCAGGGAAGAGATGATGTTGCAGCTGGAGTTTGGATATAGTATGCTGACAGAATCCCCTCTTATCAGGGGAGGCCATTCTTTCTCTTAGGACCTTACACTGATTGAATGGGGCCCATCCATATTAAGGAAGCTAATCTACTTTGTTCAAAGTCTACCAATTTTAAGTGGCAATCTCTTCTATAAAATACTTCCACAGCAACACTGAGATGCATTTGCTCAAACATCTGGGTACTGTCACTTAGCGAAATGGACACATCAAATCAACCATCAATCAACCATCATTATGAATAATGATATTTTTTGTGTGTGTGTGAAAACTGTTTTCTGAAAAAGATGAGACAGGGAAGGGTTGGATATCTGTCAGTAAAACTGGAAAAGAATGCAGGAAAAATATTTAGAATACATGCCAAGGTCGTTGCTGAGAGAGGAGCTTCTCAATTGTAGTAGTACAAAATTTTTTAATACTGCAGTTCTTTTGGGGAATATCAAAATATATGGAGTAGCAAAATACCAATGATTAAAGAGATCTGAATTTTTGTAAGAAAAAGACAAATGGTCCGCATAGATGTTCAACAATCTCATTTTCTCTTCCTGGACATGAGAAGTTTACATTTCCCAGCCTTTCTTGGAATTAGACAAGGGTCATATGTCTGGTGATGGCCAAGGAAACATGGCCAGTGGTGTAACCTGCTTTTGACCTGGTTCTTAAAAATGTCTCCAGCAAGTCTTTGGTTTTTTATTTTCTCCATCTTCAAACTATCAGTGTGGAAGTTACTACCAAAGAGAGCCACCCAACCTACATTTGACTTTGAGCAAGCAAAAACCCTTTATTGCATTAAGATCTTGGAATGATCTGATAACAGTGGCTAGCATGAAGAACTTTGCCTACCACTTAGATCACAGGGTTCAGGGATGGATGTGAAATCATAAAAGAAGAACTAATGACTGGGAAGAAAGAAGGAACCTAAGGCATTGGTTGTTTCAATGAAGTAGAATAAAAAGTTTTGAGGGAGTAAGAGGCCAAGCAATACAAGTTTACATTTATCATTGCAGCTTAACTATTATGGCACCCATTTCACACTTAGAAATTTCCCCGATTAGACTGTCAAATTGATAAGTATCCAAAGACAACAATTTTATATGTCTGAAGATTGTTTTCAACTGTTAAGTAGTTGTTGAGTATAGTTATGATGTTAATAAGGCCTGAATTTTGATGCTTTGAAATGTGCTTTAGATTTTCTGTATGGTATACTTTGCATATGAATGACTGTTATGGTTTGAATCTGGAATGTTCCCCAGAAGCTCATGTGTTGAAGGCATGTCCCTATGTTCTGAGATGGGACTTTTGGGAATGAATTGGGTTGTGAGGGCTGTCACCTCAAACAGCAGATTAATCCATTGATAACTGAATAGACGAGGAGGTAGAAACTGTAGGCAGGTGGGGCGTGGTTGGAAGTATGTTACTGGGAGCAGGCCCTTGGGGACTGTATCTTGCCTTTGGACTCTTCCTTTGACTCTGTCTCTGCTTGCTGAGTGTTATGAGATGAGTTGCTTTCTTCTGCCATACCCTTCCACCATGATATTCTGTTTCATCTCAGGCCCAAAGAAATGGAGCTGGCCCACCACGGACTGAAATCATGAACCAAAAGAAACCTTTCATCCTCTGTGCTGTTTTTCTCAGATATTTGTCACAGAGATGCAAAGCTAACACAATGATTTTTTTTTTTTAATACTGAAAACTCCTAGTACCTCTATGCAAGAGTTATAAAACATTTAGGAACAGACTGTCAGTCTTGTAATAAACAGATTTCCAATTAGAGGATAACTATGGCTTGGTGTAGGCCTTCCCTGACTCATAGCTCTCTCTAGAGCTGAGAGGTATGGCATTTTGGTGACAAGAGTACAGAAGACCAAGGACTACAAGGCAGCAAACACTTATAAACAGGACATTACTCTATCCAGGATGACTTAACCTCAGTGCTGTTTTTATTATTTTCACTTTAGTGGTGTTAGGGACTTAGAAGCTGCTTTTGCTAGAACTTACTGACTCTTCACTTGGGCTTGCAGATGGGTAACTGAAAGCAGGACAAAAGCTTGACATCTCTGCCTCCATTTTGCAGCTCCTTGGCTACTCTAAACTCTGCACATGTTACATATATACATGTTACACTTAAGGAGAGTCTATTTAAAAACTGATAATACAAAGTTGATTGGTCTTAATTTTACCTGATCTCTCTTGTCCCCCTTCTGGACTAAAGATATGAAGAGTAAGATATTTTCACGATTGTAGGAAGTGCCAACTTTTCAGGCAGATCAGCCCATGCTGGGGCTACCCGGCTAAGCACAAGCAATTACCCCATGATGGGAACTAAGGCTGCTCCCCCAGCAGGAGCAATCATCTCCCAATGGGATTTGGATTGCCCCCTCAGAAGGTAATTGGAGCCAGCGGGACCTTGCAGAATCAGACTTGAGATAATGATCAACCAGATCACAATTTAACCAAGACTGATTAATTATACATACTCTCCAGTTTTGTTCCTTCCCTATTTAAATCTGAAGCTCTTGTGGGTACACCTCAAGACAGGGCTGAGGGTGCTAGTCCCCCTGTTTCCCTGTGTGGCCCCACTGAACAATACATCCTTTCCTACTTCACCATTATTTTTCCACTTGGTTTTTATGATGAGTGGCCAGATCTGATTTGCTGAGAATCTCTGAAGTCAGGCCCTCTGGCCTAGGACTCCAGTAACATAATCTTGCTTTTCATCTTCAGTGAGAAAATTAATTCTGGAAACTGCATGCAGAGAAAATATTTCTACTTACAGAGAGAGTCAGCTTCACCTGTTCACACAACTAGCCTTTTGAAGGGTTTCCTCAGTAGGACACTGCTACATGAGCTCATCATCTGAGCTAGGAAAATTAGGCCTATTATTACTGAATAATAACTATTAAACTTGCTTGGCACTTTATGAATGAATACTTTTCTGATTATAAAAATGAGACATGTTTATTGTAAAAAAAGACACAATACAGAGAAATAAAGGGAAATGATTCAAAATTTACAACATTGACAAAAGTTAATATTTTTGCATGTCTTCATAGTTTTTCTCTACAAAAATACACTTTAAAATACTTTTGGAATTATATTTCATTAATATATTTTCATATACTTTTTTGTTTTGCTCAGTACCATATGGTAAGTGATCATCTCACTGAATTCTTCAAATGCACAGTTTACTAATAGCTGCATAATCTTGTTTTATATAGCTGTACAAAGATTTCCTATCTTGTGTTTTTTTCTCTCCTTTTCACTATTATAATTGTGATGCACATTTTGTATATAAAATGTCTATTGCAATTCCAGTTACTTTCATTAAGGGAGTTGATTATAAATGAAAACATTGGGGTAAAGGGCAAGCCTTTTAAAGCTTCTTGATACATATGCCCAAAGAGCATTGCAGAAAATTTATAGCATTTAGACTCATACAACAGTGACCAAGATCTGGCCTCACTTCATCTCCATCATTAGATCCTGTGTATTTATATTTGAAATATCTGTTAATTTGGTAGATATAAACAATTATTTCAATTTGGTTTGAGTTTTCCTTTTTTTAAAATTACTAGTGAAGTTGGGATTTTAAACTGATTTTTTCTGAGGAATGTTCCATTTGGGTTTTTTAGAGTATTGGGAATAATAGTTTTTTATTAGAAAAAGTGTTTTATCTATTAGGAATATTTGTTTTTATTTTTCATTTTTGTTGGTTATATTGTGTGTCTTTAATTTTGCTGTCAAATTCTGAGTTGAGTTTTAAAAATATATGTATTGAGATGGAACATAATGAAGATGTTGTCTCTATATTGATCTATAGATTTAACAATTCCAACCCAAATGTCAGCAGTTTCTTAATGAGATAGAGAAGATCATTTTAAAATGTATTATAACTGAAAGGTTCTAGAATGACCAAAACAATTTTGAAAGAAATGAAAAAAGAAGGAGACAACATTGTTCCCAGTGTTTAGGCCTAAATTATGCTATACCTGTCAAGACAGGGTGGAACTGATAGAGGATGGAACATAGACAAAGGAAGCAAAACAGAGAATCTAAAACCAGACCCACATGAATATACTCAATTCATTTTGAGTAAAGAAGCAAAAGCAACTCAGTGCTCAAGGGAAAGCATTTTAACAAATGTTGCTGGAATAATCAGACCATTGACTGGACAAAAATAAAAAGAGGGGACTTCATTAAATCTCATGTCCTATACAAAAAGCTATTTAAAATTGATCACAAGCTATGTGTAGAGCACAAAACCATAAAACTTCTACAAACAAACACAGAAGCAAATCTTTGGGACCTAGAGCTGCAAAGGTCTTAGACCTGACATCAAAAGCACAGTCCGTAAGAGGAAAAATGGATAAATCATGTCTCATCAAAACGAAAAACTTTGGCTCTGTTGAAGAGGTTGAAAAGACTAACTAGAGAGTAAGAGGAAATAGTCACAAACCACGCAGCTGCCAATGGACTAGTATGGAGAATACATAGTAGAAAGACCTCTCAAAACTCAACAATACAAAACCCAACTAGAGGATGGGCAGAAGACATGAATTGACATATCACCAAAGAGGAAATACAGATGGCAAATAGGCAATGAAAAGACGTTCAACATCATGATCTATCAGGGAATTGCAGACTAAAACACATGAGCCGTCACCACACACCTATGAGAATGGATAAAATAAAAAGTGATAACAACCCAGAAGGCTAGTGAAGATGCAGAGAAAGTGGATCACTCATACATTGCTGGTAGAAATGTAGCTATTACATCCTTCCTGAGAAAAGTTTATCGAGTTCTTAAAAAACTAAAAATCAACTATGATATGATCCAATTACAGTCTCTGAAAATTATCCCAGAGAAATAAAAACTTATTTTCATTTATAAACTTGCACATGAATGTTCACAAAACTGTGTTTTTAATAATGAAAACTAGAAACAAATGTCTTAATGGGTAAACAGTTGAACAAATGAGTACATCTATGCTGTGGAATGCAACTCAGCAATGCAAAGAAAATATTGATACATCAAATAACTTAGATAAAATCGGGGTGATTATGCTGAGTTGAAAAAGGCTGATCTCAAAAGGAAGATATTGTATAATTCATTCAGAGAACAGTCATGAGTTATCATAACCATGAATAGGGAGAACAGATTAGTGGTCATGGGGGTTAGGGATGGTGGAGAGGAAGGAGGATGTGGATGTGATTATATAAGGGTAGAATGAAGTTGCCTGTGGGAATGGAATGCTTAAGGTTGTTGATTGTGGCAGTGGTCGCATGGTTCTACACACACACACACACACACACACACACACATACACATACACATATCCCTGGTGAAGTCAAAATTAGCTCTGTGCTTCATGCTAGGGTCAATTTCCCCATTCTGATAGAGTACGAATAGTTATGCAAGATATTACCTGGGTTGGAGTAGGCCATATTAAGGGTACACAGAACATCCCGGAACATTTCTTTGCAGTCTTCCACGAATCTATAATTATTTCAGAATAAATGAAAAATTCACTGCTTATACACATTAAAATATGTGTGTGATCTAGGAAAAAAAGTGTAAAGATACAAGCTTAATTAATAATGGTGTTTAGTTCTGGGAGGTGTGTTTTCCACTTTATGATGTTGTGCTGCTTCTCAAAAGGTGTTATGAAGATGTGCCACGTGTGCAGTTTAGAAAATAGAAGAAAAAAATAATTTAAAATGGTGTATTTAAACCCACAGTCATTTCCTCTTAATATCTCTCACTGTCTTAGTAATTGATACTCTCATTTTACGATTAGATATTCACCATTTTTTGTAGTTATTTATGCTTTATTTTTGAAATAAGACTTTCCCTCTTTAATCCATTTGTAATGTTGGTTAGTGTATGACATGAGGTCTTATCTAACTTAAGAATCATTTAAAAATAGCTAACTGATGCTCTACCATCTTTTGGCCTTTATTATGATACATCTTTTATATATTAAGCTCTAATATATACTGGGGTTTGTTTTTTGGCTAAATTTTTTCAGTTTTTGTACTATGTGGGTTTTTTTAATACTATGTAGATGTGTAATTTCCCTATGTAAAATTTTTTCATTACACTTCATTTTCAAAAATTTTCTACATGGATAGTGTAATACATTTATATTCTAGATTAATTTAGAATTTTAAAAATCAACTGGCTTTTTATTGGAATTGAGTTAAAATTTTAAATTAATTTTTACAGAATTTTTTGTCTATAAACTTGGAATATCTATACAGTTTTTCAAGATTACTTTTATGTCTTTCAATTGTGTTTAGTAATTTTATAAGTGTGCAGCAATTGATTTTGTGAGGTTATTCTTCAGTATTTATGTTTTGGGCTTTAATTATCAATGATGAATGGAATCTATCTTCCATTTCTTTACATAAAGTGCAAATTGATATGCTATTACTAGCATATCAAAATTGATTTTTACAGTTTTATTTTGCATCAAATTATTTTGAAGCCTGTATCATTTCCTTTCTTGGATTCACTTTTGTTGCTTTGCTTTGTTCTCTTCAATTATTCTTGGTAGATACACAGTGATGACTAATGTAGGAATGGTGGCCACTCCCATTCCCAAGTTCAGAGAGAATGTGGGTTTCATGGCACCAATGAGCACATTGTTGGATGTTGACTTAAGGTAGATGCTTCTTCAGATATTTGATGCCCTCTCTTAAATCAAGAATTGCTGCTGAGTTTTTGCAAATGCCTTTAGTCTATTAGTTTGATCATGCTATTTCTCTGTGAACATATATGAACGTCTAGAATTATTCTATCTTTAGTGGAATTTTATTTTAACCAACTTTATTATTATGATTTATGTACAACTTCGCCATTTAAGTGAATACCAAACAATTTGATAAAAGTTGACAGATATATCTATAAGAGCACAGCTGCAATATAATATTTCCATCACCCTTATTGCACTTTTTGGTGTCACTTTGCAGGCCATCTCTCCCTTTGCTGCTGGCCCCAGTCAATCACTGACCTGCTTTTGTCACTCTAGATTAATCTACATTTTCTAAAATTTTATATAAGTGAAATCAAATTCTGTATATTCTGTTATGTCTTGTTTCTTTTATTTAGTATAATGAATTTGAGACTTGTCTTAGTCTATTTGTGCTCCTATGACAAACTATCTTAGACTGGGGAATTTATAAATCACAGGAATTTATTTCTGATTGTTATGGAGTCTGGGGAGCCCATGATCGAGGTTCCAGCAGATCTGGTGTGCTGTGAGCCATTTCTGCTTCAAAGATGGAATCTTGTTGCTGCACCCTCACATGGTAGAAGGGGCAGAAAGTTCCTTCAGGCCTCTTTTGAAGGAATCTTCTATACCTTCTACCATGATATTAGTGCCAATCTCATTTGTGAGGCCTCCCAAAAGCCCTGACTCTTAATATCCTCACAATAGGTTTAGATTTCAACATGAGTTTGAGGAACACAGACATCAAGTCATACAAGATAGTTTTGCAATACACTCAAGTTTGTCATTCACATTATTGAATTTCTTTTCAATAATATACTGTCTTTGATGACTCCTTAGTAGATTCTAAATCAATAATAATATTTTAAATGACATTATTGTCTTTTCTTATCTAAGTTAGGAAAGATATTCAATTCATTTTTCCTTTTCACAACTTGTTTTTGTCTCTTTTATTAAAGAGATGATAGTAAAAATATTATTTTCCTGAAATGAATACTTGGCCTCATTAACTTTTCTAAATTTGATGTCCCTTATAATTTATTTTTAAAGGAGAAAAATAAATTCTAGTTGTTTGTCAATAATAGTGTTCCTGGACCATCTCAACCCTCTCATTGTCTTTATTTGTTCTTAACTATGTCCTTTCTCAAATTTTAACTTGAAATGGACCCCAGTTATTAGAGGGATGTTCTAAACTTTACCTATGTACTACTTTGTCAGTTTCTTTCCAGGTTATTCAAATTATTTTTTATAATGAGAGAAGTAATAGAAAAATTTACTTAAATTTGGAATGAGAGAAGGTCTGAGAAAGGGCAGGAGTGAACTCAAGATGGAAATGGAGACTGCAGTGAGGGACAGTGGTAGTGGAGACTTGGAAAGTTGAAGCTGAATGGTGGCAGCACTTTAAGTGTTTGCGATTACAACAGAGGGGATACACAGAGTGTTCTTAATGTCCTTTGAACTAAGTCTACAATTCATTTATTTCATGAGTATTTATTGAAATCTTTTACATGCAATCATTGTTCCAGTTGCAGGGAACTTAACAGTGAACAAAGTAGGTACAATCCTATCTTGAAGAGGTTGACATTTAGAGGGTGCTGGAGGAAGGCAAGGGTGCACAATAAGTTACATTCTAGAAAGCACTGTGGATAAGTTAGCAAGGAACATGGCATGGCTTAATCCAGATACATTACTAATTGCCTCTGTTTCTTGACTGACAAGTGAACAGTTGGATTTCTCAGAGGCATGGTGTTATGGTTTGGATGTGAAGTGTCCCCTACAGCTCATGTGTGGGAAATGCAAGAAGGTTTAGAGGACAAACGGTTTTATTATGAAAACCTTAACCCAATTAGTGAATTAATCCCTTGACAGGGATTAACTGAGTGGTAACTGAGGGCAGGTAGGGTGTGTCTGGAGGAGGTGGATCCCTGGGGGTGTGCCTTTGGGGTATATATTTTGTATCTGCCAAGTGGAGTCACTATCTGCTTTCTGATCATCATGTGAGCCAATCCCTCTGCCACACTCTTCCGCCATCATGTTCTGCCTCATCTTGAGACCCGAGGTATGGAGCTGGCCTTCTATGGATTGAGACCTCTGAAACCACGAGCCCTTAAACAAACTTTTCCTCCCCTAAAATTGTTCTTGCCAGGCCTTTAAGTTATAGCAGTGAAAAAGCTGACTAAAATGCATGGCCATCCATAATTTCTTTCAGTATTAAAGTCCAAATTTATTTGTTTGAATGTGAAGTAGCTCAAAATAGTTTTGTAAAGAAATACATAAAACTGGCACAAGTCAGTACTTAGTGTTTGCTAATCATTTACTGTTTATAAAAGTTATTGAATCCAGCCCTAGCTGTGTGCCTGTATTTGAACTTAACAATGTGTCCTTGCCATCTCCTTGCTTGTTTGAGGCTTACTCATGGCCTTGTGGCCTCTGGCAAGCCCTGCCAGGTGTTAAAGCTCCTACATTTTTCCTTGAGCTCAGTCTCTTCAAGCTGTCTAATGCTGTTTCCCTCTGTTCAACATGCACATTTCATGTTTGTTTGAATCAAGGAAAGCTTTCTTTACACTCCATTTAGCTCCTCAAAGGCCAGAAAGGGACGTTCCCAACACAGTGTGCTCACAGTCAGTATTCCAATGCCAGCCTTGGGCCATTCTTTCCTAATGACCAAGGTATTTGGTTTTACTGATTAATTACTGCCATATATTTAAACCAACTTTCTTAGAAACTCCTCTTGCTGATGTTTTGGTGATGCCTTCTCTAAGTCTGCCTGTTGCCAGAGAACTTACTTGGTATTAAAGGGATTATGCTGTTTTTCCCATAAATGTTTTAATTCTTTACAGATCTTAATGGACTTTAAAGCACAAGAAGCAAATTGCAAGGTGGAGAGAGAGAGAGAGAGAGAAGAAAATTTAAATTTAAAAGCAAATGAAGGAAAAATACACAATGTTTCCATTCCTTTCATAATAACATTATGATAAAACTTACTTTGATTCTTGAAAGGAGGGTAAGGGAATTGGAAAGGATTTTAGATGAGCATTTATGTAGAATAGAATTGGGATGGTTAAATGGGAAAATGGAAAGGTGAATTGCCCTTCCTTGGCTTCCCTTAATTGCTGCTGAGAAAGGAAGTGCGAGGATGGGTCTCCTCCTCTCAGGACACTGTAGGCTTTTGTAGGCATTGACTGGTAGAATTCATAACTCATTCAGGCTCTCAGTACGCATTTCACCAAGGAGAGACATCGTGTGGGACAATGCAAGAAGGTTTAGAGGACAAATGGTTGTATTATAAGTGAGCTTAAGTAGGAGTTTATAATTTACTGGTTATTAAACTAAGGAATATTTGAGGAATACATACACTTTGTGGATTAATGAGATATATCTATACTTGATGGTAGAAGTTAGTTATAAAACTAACTAGTTAGATATAATGGCTTAGAGACCTTCTAGCCAAGTGAGTTCCCTTTTAGGTTACACCCCCTGCTGGACCAACGAAACCAACTCTCATTCCAATATGGAAACAGGAATTTGGGGCCTCCCCAATATCGGAGTAGCGCTTGTGGTAGCTCCATTTTGGCATTCTTTGCTAATCATTAGCATAGTCTGGTGTTGAATCAGACCTATATTTTGTTTGTTGGACACATTGGCCTTTTGTGTGCATGTACCTGCTCATCTCAGCACTTGTCCTTTTGTGAGCTGTTTTCCTTTTTCTCTCCTTGGTGAAATGCGTACAGAGAACCTCAGCCAACACAGGTGGGGCGACTTGGCCTCATTCTTCTGACCTTCTAATGTCATATCATCTTATAGAATCTTGAAGAAGTGCAAACTTCTTTCCAAATAAAAGAATTATAAGTATGGAGAAGTGCATTAGGATACCCTAGGGCCCCATAGAGACTGTACTGAAATCTCAGGGCCCTCAAGGAGGCTTTGGATGAGGGGTGATAGGAAAGTGAGGAAAATTGTTTTTGGAAACTAGAGGAACGGAGATCTTGCCAAGTAGTTGTAGGAAATTCAGCAGCATCATATCACCTGTGGTAATATGGAAAATGGACCTTAGCCAGTTGGATTATCTAGTTAAGGAGTTTCCCTGGCAGGGTGTTGAAGGTACCTTCTAGATTTTTCTTCTTGCTTATAGTAAAATGTAAGAGGAGAGAACCAAGCCTAAGAGAAATTATAATACCAGAAACAGAACCTGCTGGATTTGAAAATTTCGTCTCTTTAGATAGCAAATAATGCTAAAAATGGAGAAATTGGTTTTTGGACAAAAGTCAAAGCCAGGATATTCTCTGAAGTACATAATATAAGGATAAAACTGAGGGTATGACTATAAAATTCTTTATGAGGAGGTTAGAGAATGATTTTATGAGACAAAATGCCCTGTAAGGAATTATGGGCAGGCGACCTTATAAGTGATCCCAAGCCAGCACCATTTAACCAAATCACTCCTTAACTTCAAATCTAACAGAAACCAGGAAAGATAAAAAATATTTATTGTTGTTACATTTTGGTTTAATTTGCTGTGCAGCAATAGATAAAACAAATACTCTTAAGTTACCAGTGACCTTTACTGCAAAATCAATGAAGAGATGTCTGGCCTCATAGCAGACTTAACTGAGATGAATAAGTTCTCTTCCTGGTTCTGTGTGTGGAAATGCTGAAAAAAAAATAAACAAATTGAAAAAAAAAGATGTCATATAACAGAAAGAAAAGAGAATCCTTATATAATAGAAACCTGGAGAAAAATCTTAGTTATACTGGTAAGGAATACTGAATGCACTAAGATGGCCCACTGAGGTTTCTCATTAGCTGTCAGCTCATGTGGAGGATAAGGCTGAGCATTCGTACTGGGAGAGGAGTTGAAAGCAAGCCCACTTGTGCAAGCACAAGAGCCTATAAGTGTATGCTCTCTTCACAGAATATTAAGTCCTATTTGCCAGCCTGGAAAAGCAAAGAAGAAACTTGTTGAACACTCAAGGATTTTTCATCCACCCACTATTGTCCCTTCTGCTTTTAAAGGAGAGTCCTTTGAAAACAAAGCAAATTGAGTGAGGAAGGCTGAGGCAAATTTTCTCCAGGTGACAAAGCTCATTCTCATGTGGTCTACCTATCCATGGACTGATGGATCAGCCTATCAATCTATGCATCCACCTCAGTCATCAAGGATGAGATAATCGTTATGAGAATACATATTTATTTATTTATTTAAATTGAAAAGTGGTGGTCATTTCTTGTCACCATGATGCTTCTGCTCTGTCACTCTCCTTCAAAGGCAGTGTGATGTGGTTCTGGTAATAGAACATTGCAGACTACTTCCCTATATGGAAACCAGAATAATTATATTTCCTATCTCATGATATGTTGAATATCAAATGCTTTACAAATAGTGACTAATTTCCCTTTCCCATTGTTCTCATTTTTTCTTTTGGTGCAATACTTATAAACTATAGCCATAGATCTTCAAACTGAATGAGCTATATAAGTTAAATGAAATTTACCTAATGAAGACAACTCACCTTTGGTGGCTGCAACATTTGCCTGGCTCTAGAAATGGCAAGGTTGCTGTCAGTCAACCGTGCCCTAACCTTTTGTGATTGAATGCTTTAGTTGCTTTTCTTTCCAAATCAGTGGGGCTGATTAGTCCACTGACCTTTAAGAAAATGAAAACAACGAGGAATGTTGCATTTGTTGTCTTTTTTCTTACCTATGTGAACATTTATCAAGATTGACCCCAGTTCATTTTCAGTGAGATGTCAACAGGTGTGTGTATGTTTGAATTGAAGTGTGTTGGGGTGAGGATGGATTCTGAGGGAGGACTCCATACTGGAAAAACAAAAACAAAACACCTTATGGAGAGAGATTCTAATATTTCAGTTGTTCTTATCAATAGCTATGATAGACTCCTCTTTCTTTGATTGAACTTTAAAATATTGGGATTTTCTGGGTGCCATTCTTAACCTACTTTTTACTCCCTAATCTGAGTACCCAATCTGAAACATTTGGTTTCACCACCTTTCTGCTCATGGAACTCCAATCTGTTGTATACTTTCCTGGTTCCCTGTTCATCCATCTTTCCTGCTTGGCTACTGCTCATGATGTGGAGTGACAGACAGTCCAGAAAGATGAAGACCTACTAATTCTTTACTGCAATTGGCTTACAAATTGGAAATCATAAAGTTACCTTTAACAAAAATAAAAATAAATTTGAGAAAAAAATGGTATTGCTAAATTTTCTACCAGTCTTTATCAGGGCTGAGATTTAGGTTTAACTCTTGCCTAATTTATATTTTCTCAGCTTAATGATGAGTATATATAGAATAAGATAACCATGTACCCATCAGGTGTGGTGGAAGAAGATTTTAATGAAGGGATTTTGCAGGAAGAAAAGTGACTTTGAAAACTCAGTCTGCTATCTTCTTTCTTTACTTGATCTCTCTCTCCCAGATCTTTTTTCAGATAGCTAGATTTGAGTTTGTTTCTCTTTCCCCCCAAGTTCAACTCGGAATTCATGAAACAATCCATTTTGTATTTCCAGGGAGGGTAAAAGCAGTTCAGAAATTTCCTCTTCTTCCTGATAAGTTAGTATTAAAATTTTTCATAAAGTATTGAAGAAAAAAGTCGTATCTGAAAACATTTTTCAAAAGTGTATCATAAACTGGCTGAAAGTTACATCTACTTAAAAATTATATAACATCCCTCTCCTTTTCCTAGCCTCCCTCCTCCATTCGTTTGAATGCTGTGACTGAACAGATAGGCATAGCAGGTGAACTTTCTTGTCTGCATTTTGACCTTGCTTTTAAAATCTGCAGTCAATCAGAGAAGAAACTGTCTTCATTTCTTAGTTCCTATCAGTTTCTGAAAACCCTCTCTCAAACACATCCTCAGGACTTAGGGATTTATTGTGCATTATTCTAATTTGAAAGCTGTTATACTTTAGTTGCATTCACAATAACGTTCCCGAAGACTGGAGCTCAGATCCCCTCAATTCACCCCACTTATTTCATTAGTACACATGTTGACTCTTCCTTGTGTTAGCCACTGGGATAGGTGCTTAGAATACAAAGATGTATAAGTCATGGTCCCTGTCCTTAAAAGGGCCTCATCATCCAGCAGGGGAGAGAGGAGCAGAGACAGGAAATTATATTACAGAATGACAAGTACTGTAGGAAGGGAAGGCACAAGGGACAGAGCTCCAAGGAAAAGAAATTAATTCTGCTTCCGGAGTAGGCAGAGTCTCTTCCTTAAGGAAGGCAGCACTTGAATGAGTACTTCAATGATGCGTGGATTAAAGAACTTCCGGTTATGAAGTTTGTTCCTAATAATGTGTAGACATAGAACACCCCTCAGTGGGAGACACAGGTCATCCTGGGTTAGACCCTAATGTGTGCTCTAAGGTACTTCCTCTGTGCAGCGAATCCTTAAAGTCACAGTAATTTGCAATTCCTGGTTTAAGATGGCCCCAAATCTGCACTTCTGGGTTTCCATGTCCCCACTCTCCACAGATGGGCTTTGTTCTCTTAATCCTCATTCCCCTAATGTTTTTTTTTATAAGGTGGTTGTAAAAGGCAGAGTAACAACACTCCCCAGTCAAGATGTCCACATCCCGATCCCCAAACCTTGTAAATATGTTAACTTACACGGAAAAGGAGCATTAGAATAGATGGATTTGATTACTGCTAATTATCTGACCCTAAAATAAGATGACCCTGGATTTTATGGGTGGACCCAATGTCATCACAAGGGTTCTTAAGTGTTGAAGAGGGAGACAGGCGTGTCAGTAAATATGATGTGAGAGCAAGTCAGCCAGCTATTATTGGCTTTGAAGGAAGGAGCTAGAAGTCAAAAATTGGTGGTGGCTTCTAAAAACTGAAAAGGGGAAGGAAATGGGTTCTACCTAGGGCCTCCAGAAAGAACAAAGTCCTGCCAACACCTTGATTTTAGCTGAGTCAGACCCAGTTTGGCCTTTTGGCCTCCAAAAATGTAGAACAATACCTTTGTGTGGTTTTAAGCCATCCAGTTTGTGGTACTATGTTATAGGAGATGAATGCAACTACAAATTCTCATCTATCCTCAGCTACAAATTCTCATCTCTATCCAGTGTTTTCAGTGAGCTCACCTGCTACTTGAGAGCTTTGAACATCCATTAAGGCATTCTATTTGTTAGTCCAGTTGCCCATGTTCCCTTGCCTATCTTTGCCTATTTCCATTTAGTGCTATTTCAACACAAAACAATACCCAACATTCCACACTTACATATATTTTTTCGTAATTCTTTCCAAGTTTGACATCAGGTCCAAATCTCCAATTCTCGTATACCTTGGTCCCTGCAAATCTCTCTTCTTCTCAAATACACATACCTTTCCTACTACCCATCTAACCTCCTTTTTCTTAAAAAGAATTACATTGATTGACCATGCATGAACACATTTCCAAAGTGAGCGATGGGACATGGTTTTCTGTTTGGGTGAACATATCCAGGTTACTGTTGTCTCTGGCAGTTCTCATAGCTCCTCAAACTCTGCTCAGCTTGTCGTGGCATACCAAGGCTTGGGGGTAGAGATTTGTGATTAGGAGATGAAGAGTTCTTAAGGAACAACTATGGGGAACAAGTAGGTAAAGTTCAAATGATAGGAAGCTGAAGGAGAAAAAATATCCGGGGCATTTTTAAGACCATAAATTTGGCCTTTCTAGACTTTCATCCAGGCTTATTGATGAGTCATTTTGGGGTGAACTAACAAGGTTATTGCTCTGCAAAGCTCTTAGGAATAATGTGCTCTCCCAAAATTGCCCTTTCTCCATATTCCTCTACTCAGTGGGCCATGTTACTTCACGTTCCTGACTTAAGCAGGGAATAACTTCAGAGAATGTCCTGGCAGGAGAAATACAGAATCTGAGTCAGAGTGGGCCTCAGAGGTAATGTTCACTGACATGTTAACTTATTGCAGGGCATGTCAATTTTCTGTTGCTAATCTTGGAATCTAAACTACAAATGTGTCTTTCCTATCTTTATCTTACAGCATACTATTCTGTTCATTTCAGTGTTTGACTTGCCTGAGCTTTATCTTTTTATTTCAGTTTGGGAAAATATCTCACACCCTAAAAAGTGATTTTGAGGGTAGCAGCTACCTGGAGGTGGTCTCTTTTAAGATATCAATGTATAGTACCAAGAATTTTTTGTAAGTATGATAATGATGGTTTTTGAAGAGTCAGCTTTCTATTTGGAAAGCATGCATAACATACTCTGAGGAGAAATATCGATTTCCTGGCTGTGGTAGGACTTGAACCACAGCTACTGGCATATTGTAACAGAAGAAAGAAGTCAGTTCAAGAGAAGTGCAGCACAGAGGGTGGACTGGAAGGACAGTTGAGACAGAACAACAGGGTTTCCATACTCTTGATTCACAGGAGATATCAAGGATGTTTTAACCACCGAAAGTTAATATCAAGATAATTCCAATTTTAGGTAAATTGAATCAATAGCAGTGAAGAAAAGAACAAAGCATTTTCTAGAATGCTGTACATTATAGGATGAAAAAAGAAGAGAAAGTCAAGGAAAGGATTAAACCATTTTGGGAACTAAAAAGAGATGATCAGATGCTGAAATGGTACTATGAGTACAATTTAGCAAAGTCAATCTTACCCTAAAACTCAGACCTGGGGATAATTTCTAGATATGTATGTTAGGCATTGGTCTACAGCATAGCATTAATTCTCCAAGCAACCTTAGCAGATGGATGCTCTATTATATCATCTACATTTTATAGCTGGGAATATTGAAGCATAACTCTTGCCAAAGGGATCAATGTTTGTAAGTAATCAATCTGAGTTTTGAACCCAGGTCACTCAGCTCTAAGGTCAGTAACTTTTATCAGCCCACCATATTGCCTTGGTAGAAGATTTTGAACAATGGGGAGTAGTGATGATTTGTTCTGAGAATGGATAGATTCATGGAAGCCTGAGCTGCCTTCTGTCATGTCAGCAACAGGATAGAAACTGAGGATTAAGCCTTGTTTCATTGTAGCATGATAACAGCAACAAAAAAGAAAAAAAAAATGGTACAGCAGGATTTGTAATGTGGAGCTCCCCATCATCATCCAGAGGTCTAAACAATCCCCATGATGATCTGTTAGTGGGTGGAGCTTGGGGATGAGAGGAGATGGGAGCTTGGAGCAGGACTTCAGAACCAGAGGTTCTCAGGAATTGGCAATATGCTGTGAATGGAGGGCTGAGGTCAGACCTCACAGAGAGCCAGGACCAAGCTGTAGAGAATAGCACTAACTACCATATGTAATTTTGATTGTTCCAAAGCTTCTTCATAATGAAGGTAAACTTGTGTTTCATATATCTGCAAATCTACCCACCACAGGCAATTTCAGGGCTGTTGAGCTGCAGGATCCAGGGGTTACCATCCCTGTAGAGCATGAATCTCCCAGATGTGCACAGGTGGCCCCATGGACCCATGGGTGGATTAGAGAGGAGCCTGCAGAGTTTGCAGCAACTGCAGTTCCACTTCCCGACTTTGGGAGAGAGTTTTGCATGTCATCCTTGAGCTCTGTGTATCTCAGAGCTCTCTTGAGTTGATAAGCACTTTCCAATCAGCCTTTTTCATTATCTTCCGCCTGCTTTAACTTCAGATGTATTCACATTCATCAGTCTTGTCTTATCTGAACGACGGGCAGGGACTAGGACCAGGCACAATGGAAGAGGTAATATTCAAAGGCTTTAATTATATCCACACTTGAGAAGCCCCTAGAAGGAACACTTTGCAAGTTATAGACTATCAGTGCCAGAGCTGCCCTGCACCTGTTTCTCACTGACTGATGAGGGGCTGGTTTGGTCACAGGATGCCTTTCAGGAGTCCTCCAGATGTTCCCTGTGTAGCATCCTAGTTCTGACTTTCTGGAAAGAGTTGCTCTGACCTGGTTACTTTAGTCAGAGAGGTAGAAGGAATAAGCACCGTCAGTCTGAGGCAATAAGCATTGCTGAGCACCCTCTGGGTACCAGATTCTTTTTGCAGTGTTGAGGGTGAGAGAAAAGTGATCTCAGCTTTCAGGGACTCACAGTGAAGAACCAAGGAGGTATACATAAGCAAATCAGCTTGAGAGGGGCTGTAGAGGAGGTACTTCAGAAAAACAAAGGAAGATGTGGTCAACAGGACTTTAGGAAGCACCGACAGGCCTTTCAGAAGAAGGGATGCCTGAGCTGGGTTCCTCTGGTCCCAGACTTCATCTTCTAGATCTGATAGGTCTTTTTAGCAGAGATTCTTCACCTTGGCTGCACTTTAGCATCATCGGAGAAGTTTTGAAAAAAGATCCCATTACCTAGGCTGGGTCCCAGACTGACTGACACACTCTCAGCAGTGGCATTCAGTCCTCAGTAATTTTTTAAAGTTCTTCATGTGATTCCAATATACAACTGCATTTGAAAATCTCTGTCTTAAAATAAGAATTTGGTATTCAAAAGAAAGAATTAGAAAGAAGAACAGTACTACAGTTTGGAGACTGTTACTCTATTCTAAGAGAGCTGTTGGGAAACTAGAAAGAATATTGTCCATCAGTGGTTCAACCTGGCCAGGTTCAGACACAAGATCATCACAGAATTTCACTGATACAGTAAATCCAGAAAAATAACATGAGGAGCAAGGTGTGGAATGTGAGCTGGGAGTCAATTTTAATGATCCTTGTATAAGCTTTATACCTCCTTCTCTTAGAAAAATCTTGGGAAAGCTTGCATCTTAAAGCATATTTTAATGCAGAGATGTTCATCTGAGAAGGCAGAGAGAAAGTGTGTATATTCAGGCATCAGCCTTGAAATGATGGAGATTTTGTTTGTGGATTGTTCATCCTACAAGCCCATTTAGGATTTTCTAATTCTTTGTGTTTTAACATACAAATTCAGTGAAAATACGCCATTCAGGGCTCATATATGCATGACTTCTTTAGTTGAAGAATAATGATGGTAATATTGGTTAGAGTATATTTAAGCATGCCTTCCTATATGAGCATTTAATATTATTTTATTTAACCATTATGACAGGTTTATAAAGAGGTAATTATGATTATTCTTATTACCCAGATGAGGCTTAGAGGCACAGAGAGATTAAATAAATTGTCTGGAGTCTCATATAGCATAAGATGGGATAAAAGTTCAGTCAGTTTGACTCACCTGTTCCCTATGCTGCCTCTCTCTGTGGTATAGTTGGAAGAAAACTGGTCTAGGAACAAGAAGATAAGAATTCTGTGCCTGACCGAGCTGCTGTGTGATTTTGTGTTAGTTATTTACCCTCTCTGACTTAAGCAATTTTTAAGAGAGACTATACATGAGATGATGGTGCACTTTTCCTTCTACTAATGACTTGCAACCAGAGTGCACTTTTGAAATAACTTTAGAATCTCACAAATATCATTTCCCATAAGAAAGTGTGTGGGATTTACTTTGCTTTTTGTGAAAATGTTTTATAAAAGATAATGTTTTCTTTTATCAGAAAATAGCACCTTTCTTCCCCATTCTCTTCTTACTTGTGGAAAATGCATAGGGAAAGTAGGTGCAGGTGGACCTGTTTATTTTTTTCAAATGCCATCCTGTGTCCTACAGACAGGTACTCCGTCTGGCTCCCTGAGCCTTTGTGATCTAGAGGGATCTTTTCAGCCCTTAATTTGAAGCAGAATGGTTCTGAAACAAGCTGCTTAGTTCCCTTGGGAAATTAATCAGGCAGAAAAGGCAGTTCTGAGTCTCCAACAGGTACATTACCAGGAGTTCTGAAGCTTGTGTAGCTTGACAGGAAATTGCCTGGGGGAAGTCTAAGAAACCCAGACAGGCTGGGCTCAGGCAGGAAGTTTGGAGTTGCTCAGACTGTTTTATGTTGTCAGGACATAGAAAAACTTGAACCACAGAAGATGCTATCCCTTTGGTTCATGATATTGATCATCCTGCAGATAATGAATTAGTTGGGCACTGGAGGGTCCTAAACAGGACTTGTGTGATGGGTATGTGTGTAAAGCCAGAACAGAACCATGGACCTTGAGGACCATGAGTGACTCACAAAGGTATGGGAAGGAGAAGAGCCAGTGCTGTTCTGGAGGTGGGTAGAGTGGAGACAGAAGAGGAACAGTGCTGACCCTTCCTTCCCTCTATGGAGCGCCAGGTCTGGTGGTCTTCGTGGTCATTGTCACTGCACCCAGTCAGTGCCTTACCGTCTCTCACTCTGACCAGTGCCACAGACTCCTGACCAGTGAGCTCTCCTTGGGCCTTCTTTGCCTCAGAACAATGACCCCACAATGCCAGCTGTCTTGTCAAACTGCAGGGTGATCACCGGCAGCCCCTCTGGGCGGTAGGATAAAATATAAACTCCTCAGTGTAGCATCAAATCCTTCAGCCTCCGACTTTAATCTTCTCTACCCCTGAGTGGGGAGGCTGGGTCCTGGGATATCTAGTTTCCCCTCAGGACTGATCATGGATCTGGGAGAGAAAAAGGCAGGGAACCCGAGCCACAGAAGAGAACCATTAAACTTTTCTCCAGTCTGCCTGCCTCCATCCACAGAGACATCTGATGGAGGTGATGGCTCCAGCTTCTAATCTTAAGGCAGTTGACCTCCTTAAAATCCTCAAATTCTATATGCTTTCCCACTACGTAGTTGGAATATCTCCACAGACAAGAAGATTTTGTCAAATCTGACCTTCCACAATTTGTTATAAAAAATATTGAATAGGAATTTTCCAACTACTATATGTACTTCCCACTTTCAAAGGAAAGTCTAAAACAACTCTTATCGACAGACTTTAGTGATGTGTCTGCTCATCACATATCTTGCTTAAACTAATACAGAGGAAAAATTAAACCTAGATTCCACATTAGCTACTCCACACAGATTGTGTTTCATGTTTGCCTCTGTCTTTATTCTGTTGGCTGCCACCCTAACCCCAGTCAGAGGGAGAACTACCGTGAGGCTAGTGGGGTTTAAGTTTCAGGGCCTCTCACGTGACTGGGTCCTTTCCAGTCTCCTCAAGGAGCCCTGCCTGGCATTACATGGTGATGTGTGTTTGTGAAGTTGGCAAGAGTGAGATGCTGTAACTGCAGTGAGAAATTGTCCCTGTCCATCCTGATTCCCTTCTGTTGATGTCAGGCAGTGCTAGAGTTGGCATTTTGGGGACTTCCTTGAGTGGGAGCTTCCTGGAGGGTTCATGTACTGAGTTCAGTGGCCTAAATGTGTGTACTTCACAGTCAGCCTGTGCACGCTTGTTATTGTGTATGGTCTCATTCTTAAAGAGGACCCAGAGCCAGAATCTCTTGGGATAGGGCTAGAGAAGGCAAGCTTCAGGAGGCCCAGGATTTAGGCTTCAGCCATGTGTGTTTGTGCTTCTTTTCCAACCATTGATTTCCCAGGACTACTTGGCTCAAAGTCGGTGCTTAATAAATACTCACTCAATGAACTTTTATATACATAGACTCATAGGCATGAGAATCACTGCCTCTGCCTATTTCATGTCTTCTCATATATCAAGATTATAGATCGAATTTTCCAATGTGGTTCTGATGTTTCTGAGACAGAGAATGAGAATTATAAGTCCTTGGATACCATCTAATTTAAGGGCTTTCAAATGATAGGTGAAGACAGATTAACAATTACATGGGTGTGTTTTTTTTTTCCAATGGTTCTTTTCTAGCTATCCCATATTCTGTTAGCTTTCATGTGACAGTATGGAGGGTGGGTAGTGTTCACATCTTTCTGGCAATAGGAGGGAGGATGTCTATATCTTCATGATGTCAAATTCTTCATAATGGTTCTGAGTCTTCTCCTCCAGATAACACACTGATTTAATTCAATCCTCTTCTTAACAAACAGACTCTCCAAGACATAGAACAGTTAGAATAAGGTTTTTACATCCATTTGGGGAGTAGAGCAGGGCTAGTCCTCAGCCCTGAAAAATCCTAGGTGCAGTGTCCTTTCTAACAAATTGTGTCTTTTTTCCTTTCAACTCTCCAATATTTGGAGGGCACATCACAACTTTTACACTTGTTTCATACTGCTTCTCATGCTTTCTGTGTAAATATGGAAATTTTCTTATATTTTAAATTTGACAAGAATAAGTAACATTTTAAGCTTCCTTTGCATTTCTGCAGATAACTAGTACAATGATGAGCTAATAAATATAAACAGAGTAAAAGTAGTTGATTAGTTTATTCATATTCAAACTAATCCACTGGGTGTGGTAAGATGTTCTTAGGAACCATGTCTCAAGTGCAAATAAAATTCTTCTTAGAGATATTGTTCACATGGTGAAATCTATGTTGATTAAAGACCGGCCTGGACTGTGGAGGATAAGAAGGGTGCATAGCAGTGCATCACAGCTTGAAAAAATAGTTGCCTTTGGGGTCTAAGATAAAGAGGCAGGGTGTTCTAGAAAGCACTCTTGGGAGTTCTTAGGGCAGCTAGTAGCCAACAGACGTGGCTTATTGGTGAATGACTTCAGAAAGCTCTGCTGGTGAGTAGCCAATACCTGCCCCACAGTTGGGGGTAACATGCCACCTGAGCAGGTAGAGGCTAAGACTGAAGACCAGTGATCAGAATTTTGCAACATATATAGTTTATCAAACACTTGGTTAATTTGCTGTACATTTTACACTTTTATATTACTTTTTCCCTTTCCTTTTCATACAATAATTTATAGTTAAATGTTGAGATTACTGCTAGACAAATGTCAATTTAATTAGGCAAATGAAAATGAAAATTACTTTTTAGGAGCTGATAAAATTTCAAAGATGTCAATATGTTCTTCTAATGTGTTTTTATTATTGTTATAAATGCTTAATCATTAGCTCTGTGCTAATTCTTAGTTTGGGGAATGATATACGTACTTAAAACTACGTGAGAAATCGTTTTGGCTACCAGCAAATCTTTTTATTTATCTTCATTTTTAGCCTCACACAGTGTTTGCCTTTTACACCACATTAATTTTGATTAGAGAAAGAAATAATTTAGTAAAATGAAGGGATACTTTTGTGTTCTGCTCAATCTTTGTTTCATAACCTTTATTTCTCAGCTCTCAGTCCAAGGACAGATTGAAAAACAAGCATTATTTTCTGTGTCATGGTATGCCTTGATTTTCTGTACTTTATTTAACTCTTGAGATGAGACATTCACATTTTATCTACACATATGCATTTTCTTTAAAATTGTTCTCTAAAGTACATCAGGCAAGGACTGTGTCTTATTATCTATGTCCTGTAGCAGCAGCTTTACCCGAAACCATGAGCTGTTTCAGAATCACCTGAGGGCCTTTAAAAAATCTGCAATCTAGGGCCCTCACTTAGGGACTCTAATTTAGATATTTTAAGGATAGTCTCAGGAGTCTGATTTTTTTAAGTCCACCTAGATAATTTTTTGGACAGCTGAATTTGAAAATCACTAGCTTACAGCATGGAACACTGCCTTGAATTTAGAAAGTGTTTGCAAGCATTCCTTTTTTTTTTTAATTTCGAAGGCTGCATCACTCAGAAGAGCATCATAAACTGGGTCTAGCATGTTTATTTTTCTCTTTGTGCTTTACCATGCTTCACCAACTACCTGACAAAACCCAATTCAGATGCATTCTCTTTTGTTTTATGGTGCATAAAGATAATCCAATAACCAAGACTTTTCATTGCCCTTTCAAAACTACTTGAAAAATTGGCTAGTACTTCTTAAAATTTGCATTAGTTCTTTGTGGTAGAAAACAACCCCGTTGATTGTGTTGGGTGTGTTGGATGTGGCTGGAAAGACTTATGCACGACAAATGGCTATTGCACACTGTGTCTATAAAAACACTGTCCTTCACATTCTAGCAGCTGCTGCTATTTTCAGAGTCTTCTGCTGCTTTAAACATGCTTTAAATGATGTATTTGTTCCAGAAAGCCATCTTAGCGCTGATTGCTCTCTGCTATGTGGCCTTCTGGTCACTTCCTTCACAACTGCCCTTTTCAGATCATCCTGGAGTGGCCATTCATTCTCCCTACGTGGCCCGTGCTGGAAAACGGTGACAGGGAACTCTGCAGTTGTCAGCTGAATGAATGACATACGTTAGCCTTGAGGAGCTCAATCTCATTCCCATTATTTGCCATGGGTGACTCCAACTTGCAAGTTGAAGTTCAATAAGCATCGTTTGTGACATTGAGGAAACTTTTCAAGCAGCTTAACTTGTGAGTTGCTTGATGTAGTGAGGTTCCTATAGCTGTATGGAAATGTTGAATTGCACCTATGCCAGGAGTAGGATCACTGAAGGTCAACAGAAAAATTAAAAAATGAAGTTCATGGGTGGATAGATGATAAGTGAAAAAATACTAGAGAGGAAAGAGCAATAAATGAGGGAAAGTAAAAAATGAGAGGTGACCAAGACAAATTCTCTTGGTAGGTTTTTCAGTAAAGGAATAATTTGCTAAGAACATTTCAGAGATTATCTTTTATGTGTGAGCACTTGGATCTAATAATCTTTTGCAGGTTTGGGATGTGGGTCTTAGTACACACCCCTCACCCCCACCCCTTGGCTACACCTTTTGAAATGTCATGGATAGGTTGCTTTTTCCTTTCACAACCTTTTTTTTTTGGTACTGAAGATAAAACCAGGGGTGCTTTACCACTTAGCCACATCCCCAGCCCCTTTTTATATTTTTTTAAATTT